>JAUZSZ010000150.1:6204377-6225402 GCA_034780575.1 Labeobarbus marequensis
TGACACTGTGTGTGTGTGTGTATATGTATATATATATATATACACAAACATACAAACATACACAGTGTGTACATACATTTTTAATGATACTTTTAAATATTGAATTAGAAAACTGATTATTGATATTATGTCTATGTTTTATTTTTCTCAGCTTTTAGGGCATCTTTTTGAACATTGTCCTCCCTCTCAAACCCTTAGTGCTGCTGAATCTTTAAGACTTCTTTTTTTTTTTTTTTTTAAATAACTGCTAGGAATAGAATTTAAAATGTAGTGTCTATAAAGTATAGATGATACCTTAACATGTGTTTTCTTTATGCACAAAAAGTATTCTTGTAGCTTCATAAAATTAAGGTTGAACCACAAGGACTATTTTAATGATGTCCTTACTACCTTTCTGGGTCTGGGAACATTTCAGTTGCATTGTTGTCTATGCAGGGCCAGAAAGCTCTTGGATTTAATATCTTAATTTGTGTTCCAAAGATGAACGAAGGGCTTACAGGTTTGGAATGACATGAGGGTGAGTAATTAATGACAGAATTGTAATTTTTGGGTGAATTATCCCTTTAAATGTAAATTTGAATTTAATGACCTAAACTCTTCTGTAAGGTATGGCAGTATGGATGAACGGACTATAAGAGGAAGTGGCGTGCTGTGCTCTTGGAGGTTAATCAGACGCCACACAAGCATGTGTAATCAGCTGTCCTGTGGGGAACACCACAATGGAAACTCAGAGCCAGAACACAAAGTATTAGTGCCAATCAGCTTAATGCTGTACACCACAAAATCACTGACGCGTGTACACAGAACCTCTGCTCGGTGCCAGACACACGCCAGCATCCCTAAACGTCCATCAGGGGTCAGGAGTCATAAAGGAACAGGATGTCTTTTACTGAAGAGTGTAGCAACTGATACGCCTCTGTCTACATCAGTAAGAACAGAATATACTCAGGTGAGCGTGCATGAGGAACAGCCTGAACTCAGCATCGCTGCTGAGAGTTCATTCGGCTGGATTGGGACATTTCACTGTCGCTTAGCAGCCCGTCTCACAGAGACTGGGACAGAACTCACTGTGAGAGAGTGTCACAGCTCAGTCAGGACTGAGACTGAGATGATACCTTCACATCACAAACACATTCTTAAAAGGATAGTTCATCCAAAAATGAAAATTCTAACATTAATTACTCACCCCGTTCCAAACCCGTAAAACGTTTGTTCATCTTCAGAACACAAATTAAGAAATCCGAGAGCTTTCTGACCCTGCATAGATAGCAATGCAACTACCACATTCAAGGCCCAGAAAGGTAAGTAGTAACTGGGTAGTAACTGATTACATGTAATCTGGATTACTTAATCAGATTCCAAAAATATAGTACTTGTAATTAGAGTATATTAGATTTTAAAATACTGTAATCAGATTACAGGTACTTTATGGATTACATGATTACATATTGTTCACACAGTAGCAGTAAATTATTCGTAATTTATTGATTCTGGAAGTCTGGACAAAAATATTTCAAACCTGGAAGACTTTAGGCATGTCATTGTTGTTTTCGTGTTTATTAATGTGTGTTAATGCAGGGATTCCCAAACATTTTTATTACCCCTTAAAATAAAATTTGTTGAAAAAAAAAAAACAAAACAAAAAAAAACACAGAAGTTAATATTTCAGTAATGTAACAACACATTCATATGTTTACAGTTCTCTGATATTGGCTAATGGTCACACTGACATGCAGGTAAACAAATATTTGTATTTTTAGTGTTCAAGTGTTTAAATTGCTTTTATTTTACATTTTTATGATTGTATTAGGCTTTTATCAACTCACTATTCACTCTCTATCAACTAACTAATGTAATGTTTAATGCATTTTATGATGTTGACATCAAAACATGGAACATATTTCCTTTCTCTTTGCTTTTTTATATCAATATAGTACGTTTAATGGTACATTTAAAACAAATTTGATATAAAAAAAAGTAATCTAAAAAAGTAGTCGGATTACATTACTTAAAATGAGTAACCTAGATTACATTACTAACTACAGTTTTCATCATGTAATCTGTAATCAATTTGTAAGTAATCTACCCAGCTCTGGTGACAGCAGTGGTTTAACCTTACTTTTTGTCCACAAAGAAAACAGAAATAATAACTTTATTCAACAATTGTTTCTCTTCTGCGTGATCACGTCAGTCTTTGATTGCTAAGGTTTTCTGGGTGGTTGTTAAGAAATTCAAGGACGTTACTAGGATGTTGTGGGTGATAGCTAGGGTGTGTTGTGTGGTTGTTAGGCTATTGTTAGGGTATTTTGGGTCTTCTGAAAAAGTCACACTCTTTTTAATGAAATACCAATAAACAAGGTATGAATGAAGCCGAAATCAGAAGCATTTTACAGGTGTTGCCTGCTGTGACAGAGAGAATCTCTCCATTCAGGTCTGAGCTGATTACCTGACACAGTAAACAAGCATTTCCTGGATGTACAAGAGCGCCAGAGAGGAAAAGATACAATGGAGCTTTTAATAGATCAGCATGCAGGCCGATGCTGTCCATGGAATAAAACACTCTCTGTTCCCAGTGGTCCATCAGAACTGCCTGTCCTACATGTGTTTGTAACAGGTCTGAGAAATCATGCAGTCCTTATTCTTGAGATTACTTTGAGTTACCGCTCTAAACTTGGACTATCAAATATTCAATTGTTTGATAATTATTGTTGTTGTTCATCTGTCAATGGCAGGCAATGTGAATCATTTTAGAGCAACTTTATGGAAAAATGAATATATTTTTGTTGTTTGTTTAGCCCTGGAAGATTCAGAATGCCTCAGTTTGAGAGAAACCACACAGAGGGATGTGCGATAGAGTATATCACCTGAGATCTCGCCACAGTTTCTATGTTTAGGTCGTCCAACTAGTTTATCAGTTTCAGACAGCGCCAAATCAGATGGTTGCTAACACCACACCTACTGTAGCCAATACGAAAAATTTAATCAAACACACAGTGAATGTAAATCACATGTCAAAAAGAACAAATGAGCTATGAAATCCAATACTTGCAAGTGTTGCCTCTCATTTCAGCGGTTTCTGTTCACATAATGAGATTCAACTTTAAAAAAGGCCACAGCCCAGCTTGATTAAGTTCCCCTACCGCAGTGATTCTCAGCTGGTGGGCTGAACCCCAGCAAATGCAAATAATATATTATGCATAGTTAGGATAAATGATCTGGATCCTGGAGCAAAACCAGCTGACAGCCCCTACCCTACGCCACGCTATCTAGAATGATTTAGGACCCTGTTAGGTTTCCATTACTACTGTTAATTCAAACCCAGTGCCTTGCAGAGTTAAACCCTATAAGATATCGACTGTGATGTGGGTTCTCTCTGGAGGTCACACACTTCACTCATTGAGCCTGATCTTCACCCACCGCCGCCGTGTAATGATCACAGCGCCTGGTGTCCGGTTCCTAATCCTTTAATCACTTGGCTGAGGGTTGTTTCCATTATCAGCACTTGCATAACACAAGTCCTGCCCCAAAAGCCCTGTAGAGGTCTTAAAAATAAATAATAAAGGAGTATTTTCAGATGATTAATCAGTTTAATTTCTAAGCATATTTTCTTAAGATTTGACTTCATAATTAAGAATAGCAAGACTTATCTGTTGGTTTTTCAGCAATTTTATTGTTCAGTTTACTTTCATGGGTAAACTACACTTAAATTACGTGATTCAGAAACTCTTGGAATGTTCAAAGCTGAAAACGTCATTTCCCAGAAGCCCCTCTGTCAAAACATTCTGCTTCTGAATCTCCCTTAAATATATATTTTGGAATAACACATTGTAAACTCACTATTCTGACCTCACTGATATTTCAATATACAATAATACAAGCAGATACACTGTCACTTCTCTGTTCTGCGCCTGTTTCCCATGATTCTCCGCGCTGCACGCGATGAATATTAATAGAGGTGCGTGTCTGTCGACAACCTCACGCGACTTTCGATTGGCAGACGTTACGTAGGCTCATTAATATTCAGTAGCAGTTCCTCAACTTCAGCGCACAGTCAGTGCTCAGCGTCAAAGCACGGAGCGCTTATCGCATCCGCGTCAGAGAATTATTATATAGATGGTGCATTTCTCCGTGGACTTTCTGCACAAGTCAGTCTTTGGGTTATCAGAGTAAAGCGGTCTACGAGAAAAACATGTGCAACACAGAGGAGAGGTGAGAAAATACCCTATTTTGTTTTATTTTTACAGTCATGCAACATTTTAATTTCGTGCAAGTTTTTGCAGCTGATGATTATTTGACATATCTGTTTAGTCTTTTGATATGCTATTAATATATTTACATATATACTTAAAATGTATTAAAACATTAAACAATTAAGAACACACACATATAAATTATTATATTTGATTCATATTAATATTTATTCTAAATATATATTTAGATAATATAAAATATAATATTTAAACTTTCTACAATATCATTTCCCTTACATAATTGTATAATAATATTTTCAATAATATTTCAAATTGAAATCCATTTTAAGTTTTGCTTGGATATAGAGAAGTCATGAATGGGCAGGATTTATTGTGATGTTCTGAAGGATCACACTCACAGACTGTTATCAAAGCGGATTTAATGTCGAGCTGACAGATGAGTGTGCGTGAGAGAGAGAACTGATGCTATAAATATTTCATCCATAACCCAGTCAACTCTATTAGGATTCATGAGCTCGTAACAATACCAAATCGCTCGCCTTGCCCCAAAGTTAATTAGTTTTCCTAAATCTAATTTCCTCCTTTGCAATTTCGTAATCTGGATTGAGGATGGAAAACCCAGCACAGATCACCTGCAAGCATCCTGTTATGAAACTCCGAACACCATTAGCAAAGAAATGTGTTGGTTTTTGTGACAAGATTAGCACAGGTGCAGGTGAGAAAGCTGATAAACCACATTTAACTTGAGATTTAAGGTATTCTGAGCGAGGAATACGGGGACAGAACAGTAGATAAACATTACATAAGATGTAGTTCCTAGAAAGTTCTGTTATTCAGCTGCAACATCACTGCAGTGGGGCTTTTTAGACCCATTCACAATTCAAATCTCACTGTGTATTCATTGCAACGTGTATTTTCCATGAACATACTTCCCCCAAATCCATCCACACACACATTTCATGCAATGTCCTTTTTCTTAACCTCACGTTCTGCTTGTGTTTTTGTTGTTTTACTTGGACTCCATCCAGACCTGCAACACTCAAAAGAGAAAGATTTTACTGAAGAGTGCAGCAGCACTAAGTCTCTGACAAGATATAAACACGTCAGACTTGTTGTCAAAGAAGGCCATTTACTTGTGGTTTAGTAATCTGATATGTGAAAAACACAAACCTGCCATATCTCCTGGTCAGAGATTAGTTCAAAACACATTCACTGTTGAAGTTGAAGGTCGGACGTCACCCTTTGAGTCCCTCTGTAGCCAAATGATAACGGTTTTCCTGGAAGACTCGCAGTATCCTGTTTTGGTTTTGACTGTTTCCTGGTCCTTGTCCAAACACTCACCAGAGCCAGTAATTATTGCTCTAAAGATGAACCTGAATCTTAGTCTTTAAACAGATCTGGGCTATCACCCTGTGGGGGTCCTGAGGTCAGCTCGAGTCAGGAATGAACTTCAATGATATTGGATCGTTTTGGAGATGGATTCTGCTTTTGGATTTATGAATCAAACATTATGCTTATCTTATATTACTGTTGTTAATTATTGGGATTTGAAAAAAGCCCAGTCTTTGGGTTCCCAAATAACCTTTCAATCAGTTCTTAAAAGAACCATTTTTTTCTTAGTGTGAAGAACATTTTATTAACCTAAAGAAACTTTTGTCCAGTGGAAAGGTTTCATGGATGTTAAAGGTGGAACCAATTGTCATGATGCCAATCATCATGCCCTGTGCAACAGACTAGATTACTATGGCTTTCTGAGGAAAGTTTGCTAATCATTTTTCAAGTGATCAATGCCAAATGACCAAACAGTTAAAAAAAATCAACCACTCAAAATATCCTAATAACAAAAGTCTCATGCAAACATGGAGGACATGCAAAGAAAGTGCAACAATCGAGTTCTTTGAATGTTAAATGAATCCAAGAAAGTCCCACAGTTTTAGTTTCTTTTTTTCTTTAAAGTTGTCCTGAATCACTTTTGATCCAGAGCGTATAATCAGAGACGGTGAATGGGGGGAAGGTGCTTGAATGTCAGAGGGTGAAAGTGTCGGCTTTCAAAACAAGCTGACATTTCACTTGCAGATACCCACCGCTTCCATATAGAGACCAGGGGAGGAGAAGGAACAAATAAAGAACATCTCAAAAGTATACTGAAAAATCAGTCATACTAATTCTTTGTGCTTAAGGAACAACATCTGTAGAGTAACCTAATACAGAAAGTAAACATCCTCGGTAACTGCTTCACCTGTTTTCATGTGGTCACCATGCAGATTTTGTCACCTGGGTTACGTTCGGTTACCAGGGCACAGAAAGCACTACGCCTCCTTCCTTTCTTTTTCCTGCTGGGTAATCTGCCTCATGAGACGTGAAAAAGCACCCTGGCTTTGAACAGCCATTTCATTTGTGCCAGCGTGCTGTAACCGTGTCATTGATGGCTGTCAGCTGATAATGGCATAAAACATCAATGTTCTGTTTCCTGATCAGCATGCTGGCAATAAGTGATCATGAGATCTCTGTAAACAGGGCTGTTTTGAAAAGTGGGAATGCTTTCAATCATAATGAGAGATTTCTGCTGACAGTGTGCGGCCTGGCTTCAGATGAGACGTCAGATCCAAAGATCTCCCGGCGTGTCATGGGGACGTATATGTCTGTTATTACCATCTCTAAAAGCCAGTGCTGTAAATCAAGCCCTCTGGGATGTGAAATGTTCTCAGCCAAGCTGCTATTTACAAACTTGTTTTCACATCATGTGCTTGTTTGTGATCTGTGCGAACTGCCTCCCTTCTGTCTAGTGGAAAGTGAAACCTAAATGTCGCTGCTTACCGTTAATGTAAATGTGACATCGGGTCAGTTTACGCTTGTCCACTGTGACCTGATGTAGTTTGTGCAAAATCAGTAGGCTACTTGTTTTCCATAAAGTCTTCGATGTTGGCCTCCTGAAACTCCAAAAAGGCTTATTGCAAAGCTTTTTCAAGCCAGCATCAAAGTTTGTCTTGACAAATTTGATCTAGTAAGGAATACTGACATAATTCAACAGTTTGGTGTTAGAATGTTGCAAAGTTAGTGTTGGGTTAACAAAAAGCTGCATACCTCTCTGGAAATAGTTTGAAGGACGTGATATTGGCGTGATATTAGTACACTATTTGTTTTACTCCAGTTGAATGTCTCAAGGGCTGCCACAGTCTGTAATCAGAGAGCTGAGTGTTAATGTGAAAACAGTGTTGCAAAAAGTATTACAAGGTGACAGTATCTGATAAGGCATAAAAAGAAATATATAGAGAGCGAGTCTTTAAAAGTGCCAACATTTCTGCGAAGCAGACAGTCAGACTGTTGTTATGCTGTTGGCAGGATGGGTATCTGTTATCAGCTGGCACCCTGAAGCCTGTGCCAAGCTGCATCATGCACTTGACTCATGATTCTGGAGACAAACAGTGAAGGAAGCTTTTAGAAGCGCATGCCAATTTTTGTTAATGCACTTGAGGATAATCTTACACAGCTTTAAAATGATCCGTCTCTCACTGTCTTGTAGTTGTGCCTTTCTGGGCTCGATGCAGCAGGCTCCAGGGCCTCTGTGGTGCTCCTGATGCCCCTCTCCCACTAACGAAGATCCCGGGTGGGCGAGGGACAGGCAGGGATCTCCCTCACAGCGTACTGCACAAGGTAAGAACACAGATTTGTACAATTTTCACATTTTAACATTAAGCTTAGTTCACCCAAAAATGAAAAAAATACTCAACATGTACTCACCCTCAGGCTGTCCAAGATGTAGTTGAGTTTGTTTCTTCATCAGATTTGGAGAAATGTAGCCTTACATCACTTGCTCACCAATGGATGCTCTGCAGTTGAATGGGTGCCGTCAGAATGAAAGTCCATACAGCTGATTAAAAACATCACAATAATACACAGGTAATCCACACAACTCCAGTCCATAAGTTAATGTCTTGTGAAGTGAAATGCTGTGTAATAAACAAATCCATCATTAAGACATTTTAATTTTAAACCCTTGCTTCTGGCCAAAATATTAGTCCCTAATTCATAATAATGCTTCCTCCCATGACATATTCATTTGGAACTGTTTTGGGCTGCTTGTAAATGGTGCTTGATCTGTGCATATTTCTCTCCTGATTCAAACATGTTGAGTTTTTCATTGAAGAAAGCAAAATTTTGGATAGAGGACTCAAAGTTAAAAACATCTTGATGAATTTTTTTTATTACAAACTTTGTACTTCACAAGACATTAACTGATGGACTGCAGTGGTGTGGTTTACTTGTGGATTATTGTAATGTTTTTATCAGCTGTTTGGACTCTCATTTTGATGGCACCCATTCACTGCAGAGGATCCACTGGTAAAGTAAGCATGTGATGTGAAGTAATACAATTAAGATATAGACCTAGTAATGAAATACACTGTTTTAACACAATATTTACTCAAGTTTTGACAACAATCTGGATGTATTAGTTAATCAATACATTGCAGTTGACAAAATGGCATGCAGTCTATCTCAGTTTACTATTTTACTACCACAGCATGATCCTAAATCAAAAACCCTAAACAGTAAATGAATGCTTTAGTCAATAAGACACTGGGGCAGCAAACCATGCCATTTCCAAAAAACACACACAGACAACCAGCCCAAGGGAGGAGACGGGTGTGAAGAGATCTCTAGAGCTTGTTATTTGTCACGTAGCTCTGTACCATATTTACAGCTGGAGTTTCCATCTGGCCTACATAAGCACGGTGTTGGCACTTAGTGCTCGAGCTCTGAATACAGCTGACCTTGTGTGCGAGACTATAGATGTCAGCACTGTTTGTGTGCAAACATGTGACCATCTCAAAAAGGTTGAAACGGTCTATTGTGCAGGTGACTTTTGGCTGCTCTTGAGCTCATTTTTTATATCAATTGATTTTGTTTAAATATACCACTTTGGTAATATTTAGACAAAATCAATTGAAAAGGTATAGGATAACACTGGGTTCATTACCTAAACTACTCCCATGTTGCCAAGGGTATTTCCAACTCACAATGCGATACATGTTGCAATACAGATGTTACAATTCAATACAATGTAGCTCTCACATCTGAGAATTGGGTTCAAGGCCGCTTTGTAAAGTCTACATTTAAAGGGATAGTTCACCCAAAAATGAAAATTCTGTCATTAATTAGGCCTACTCTCCCTCATGTCATTCCAAAGCGGTAAGATTTTCGTTCACCTTTGGAATGCAAATTAAGATATTTTTGATTAAATCCAATACGCAGGACACGACGTTCTGATATAGAACAGTTGAACCACTGATGACGCATGGACTATTGTAACAATGCCCTTACTACCTTTCTGGGCCTTAAACGTGGTAGTTGCGTTGTTGTCTAGGCAGGGTCAGAAAGCTCTTGGCCTTCATCAAAAATTGATTGTGTTCCGAAGACGAATGAAGGTCTTACAGGTTTGAAATGACATGAGGGTGAGTAATTAATGGGTGAACTATCCCTTTAACTGTTGGAAATTATATGTGTATCATAAAAAAAATATTGCTATTTACATATTTCTAGGGACAAGTATGGATGCAATATTGTGAGAAAAAGACAGTATGCTAATTCATGCAACAACAATTGTGTCATTAGGTTAAATTTTTGGAATTTTTGGAGAAACATTAAAGACACAGTTGATATTTAAACAAAACGTAACTGAGATCTCCATTAAGACTAAAGAGCTAAAGAACAACCTTTGTGCCAACATTTACTTTTGGGCTCCTATAAATAACATTTTGAAATCAAGCTTGAGTGTAAACACTATGTTGCCTATGTCTCCTCCAGGACGAAAAGTTGACAGTGACCCAGGTGGGGTCGGTAAGCGGAGCGCCCCCTGTCCTGCACTTCCAGTACCAGTTAAGCGAGCGACGGTTCTCCTACTGGGACACAGTTCTGTCGGACAACGCACTCTACCTGGAAATCCCTGCTGGAGCTCTTCACAACGGCAGCAGAGAAGGGTACGTCAGGTTAATAATCTGTCATCGTGCAGCTCTATATTGAAGATGACAGCAGAACAGACAGTTTTAGGTCACAGTAGAATGAACGGGTGGTTTAATTTTAGTCAAAAGCAGCTCGAGTTGGTTTTCCATGTGACGTTTCATCACTGGTATGAAGCTATAAAATATACAGCCGCTCTTGATGAAAGTTCTTCCAGTAATTTCTCATACAAGTCCATCACACCCAGGCATGTGCTGTCTGTGAGGTCACTGTAGGCATTAGAAAAGAGTGTTTTACCTTCAACAAGCAGGTGCTGGATGGTCAGAAAACATTAAATATGTGTGTGTGTTGTTCTGTGGCTAGTACATCTGCATTGTTACATAAGATAGACATTATGTAAAAGCAGCAGTGCGTCACCATCTCTGTCTCTCATTATGCTGCAGCTTCGCCAGGCTGCTGGAATTTGCAGAGGAGCAGTTGAAAGTCAGCTACGTGTTCCTGTGGCTTCAGAAAAACAGAGACGATCGATGTAAGATACATTTAAACATGTTAAATAAGTATTCTACCAAAAAAAAATAAAAACCTGTCATCATTGACTCACCCTCATGTTGTACCAAATCAAAATGATTTAAAGCACGGTTTACACCAAAAACTATAACTATGAAGATGATTATAATAGAATCTGCACCTGTGCTTGATAAAATTCTGTTTATTATAAACATGCGCTGCAGATTTGTCATCTGTCACTTTAAATGCTTGTGCGCTTTAAAGAAGGATGGATTCTGATTGGCTGTAAATGTCTTTAATTGCTCATCAGCTGGAATTAATCATTCTGAACCTCATTGTAACACTAAGCTCATAAACTGGATCGATTATTAAAACTTTATAGGTACTGTTAAAGTACTGTTATTATCTTGGTGTGAACTGGACTTCATTTTCTTCTGTGCAACACAACCAGAGATATTTTGCCATTTTTTTCCTCCATAATGGAAACCGAAGTAGTTGGATTCCAAAAATATGGCTCATCCATTTGAGTTGTGTGCTTTTATGATGCTTTTTGTAATTTTTGGAGCTTGACAGCCTTATGACTGCAATAAAAGAGATTGTTTCAAATCAGCTTCACAGAAACAAACAGGAAAATAACAGAATCAATAATGCAACCTTGTTCAAATATGAGTTAAATTTAAATTCTTCTGTAATGCAGCTCTATAAAAACCAATAGTGACATTATTCAGCTCAAGTCAGTTTAGTATTCATTCATTTCAGTTCAATAACTGTAAAGTTCATCATTTACAAAATGAGTTCAATTCAGAGTGGCAAGGAACCTAAACTCCATCAGTTGAGAAGATTGATGTTCCTTCTAAAAACATAAATTTTCGATGAGAGTGAGTAAATGATAATAGAAATTTTATTTGGGTTATCTAATCTTTTATACTGAATAATGAGTCTCATACCATGATTCAATAAACAGAGAACTGTCTTTGTCTCTACTTGTGCAGTGTCCATCATGAAGACCTTCCACTACATGGGTTTTGAAGTGGTAAAACCAGGTCATCCACTGGTGCCGCCCCGGCCTGATCTTCTCTTTATGGTCTATTCCATAGACAGCAGCAGTTCTGATGAAGAGTGACCATCACAATCTCACTCACTCTTAAATTGCCCCCACCCCTCTCCCTCCCCCTCTATACATCTGCATCAATGACTTTTAAGACGGGGAGGGGCTAAGCTGGGCCAACTAACACTCTGATTGGTTCAGTTTCCAATATTATACCACCGATTGGTTCTGATTGGTAGTTCCATCAGCAGGAGGTGGGTTGGTGCTAAAGCAGAAATCTACCATATCCTCTCTGTTAATTCACACCATATATCAAACTGTCTATACTGTTGTGTACACTATGTATAGAACATTCAGAACAGGATACAGATGGCAGACATCGTAGTGAAAGTTTTTACAGAAGGGAATGCATTTGTAACCAGTTGTAGACTGTTTCCATTGGCTGATAATGGTGAAACAGGATTTTTTGTTTGTTTATTCCAGATTGACAGTCTTCTCTGTTCTGGTTTTACTCTTCTTTAGACGTTTCAGCTAAAACTTTCACTTGTTAATCATTCAATGTTCTCAGAGGAAACAAGCTGAATAGCTTTTAGACTCAACTCACTTCAACAGCATAGTTCGCCCTTCGAACACTCATCAGGATTTATGCTGTGTTCCATTCAACTGAGAATGTTCGAATTTCTAACTTCCTATATAGAAAAGTGCAATAGAATGCACATGAAGTTGGACTTCAGACTTTTATGAAAACTGCTATTTCAGTCAAAGGAACTGGGGAGATGTGCACAGCTCACTGTTGACGATCACACATCTACACATTACCATTTTATATACATCATCCAAACATCATGCAATAAATGTTTAAGTATAAAAAATATCTTTCAATATTGGATGGAACACAGCATTCTAGCGTAAGTTCATCAAAACTGTGCATCATTCCAGACCAGACCCCAACAAGGCACTTGAGTGTATGTTTAGATTGAATTTAGTTGATTTTTTTCTGGTTGAGGGGTTTGCTTTTCAAGAATTCTTTAAGTAGAAGTTGTTCAATCAGGCCTGCTGCTTTTACCTTTAAAACAAAGCCAGACCTGAAAACTTCTAGATGCATGAGCATGTTTGTGATGAAATCATTCTGGTTTTAAAAATCCTGAAGGTCCTTAATTTTATTTAGGGAGATGCAGAGGTCTTCTGCGTGAGTCTTACCGTAGTCCATCACATCTTTTTTCTTCGTCATCCCAAACCAAAAGGAAACATGAGAGCAAACCAACCCCACCCTCTGCCCCTCAGGGGCTTTAACACAAGCACTTTAGGAAAACACAAGCAATTCAGCCCACGATGCATTGCACATCCGTTACAGAGAGATGTGCATTGAGCTGTCAAGATGTCTTGCAGTGTTTAGTGACCTTGACATACTTGCCAAAGATAATGGTCTCCATTCAAAGAGAACGCCTCAAGTTTCATTCAGATAAGACTGGTGAACCTACCATAGCAGCACCTTCAGATAGCAGGCTGGGTCCCGGCGCAGTCAGGTATAACATGCAAAAACATTCCCTGAAATGGAAGCCTCTGTTTCTTTGATTCTTGGTCATCTCTGTGGAAAATAGGTGCAATGAATCCAGTTCTGTATACTTCTCAGCAAGGTGGCCTTTAGGTTTTGCATGTGTAAATATATCTTACCTTTCCTCATGGGCTGTGACAATAAGCTTTTAGAGAATGTTTTTTGTTCATCTACTTAAATTTTATTTTTATCTATATGATTTATTTTGTCTATACTGATTGAATTTTTTGTAGAGTAGAATTTAAAGTAAATCAGATATCATTTAATGACAATATACACTTGTATACCTTGAACTTTTTCCTTATGTCCAAATAAAACACATGAAAAAACAAAACTCCATGACTTACCTGTTTTTCTTTCACAAATGAAATCAATTTAATTATTCCAGATGAATTCTTTGTCAGAAATGAGCTGAAAGGAGAAATAAAATGAAGTTATGGGAGTTGAATAATGTGCAATCACAATTACAAAGGTGAACTTTAAGACAAAACTATTGCTACTAATAAATAAATGTGTACTTAACTTTTTGGGGGTCTTCTATGGAAAAATTGTCCTTATAAAGTGGTCGCTATTTATTACAATAATGTAATTCGTAGCTCTCAAATATCATTCACATTAAAAAAGAAAATGGTCTTGTTTAAAGTCCATCAATGACAAGGAGTCTAATAAACACAACTATCATAATTAAGATTTAGTTGCTAATAAGGACAGTACAGTTTAATTTGTACACATTTTGTGCAATGTTAATAAGAAACAGATAAAAGTCACCAGAAAACACCACTCAATTAGTATGTTTATAAGCTGCAAGCTACAACCAAACTACATTTCCCATCATTCTCTGTGGCAACACTATACATAACACAATACCTAGAGCATAAATAACACACCTATGCATGGCAAAATTAATCACTCATTTGTAAAATGTCCATGTTTATCAAGTAACTGTATTCTACAAGAAACAATCGTAATCAATTGTTAATCAACGACTGCAGTTTTTCCCGTGTTGGCATATTTACAATTTATTGCTTTTTACTAGAATATGAAGACTGTAAATATCAAATCTAAGCTTTAAATTGGGTTAGCATTTCGAAATACACTAGTAGCTATTGATCTCAAAGCAAATAGACTGAACCTAAAACTCTATATGCATGCTTGCTTGCTTGCTTATTTCTAAAGCTCACTTAAATTTGTTATTTAGACATGACTTAATGGCATCTTGAATAAGAAATCAATCTGAAACCAGTTTATTTTGAAGGTACCTTCATTCAGAAACTCTGACTGGAGAGCGTCTGTTGTTGTAAACAGACCTGCAGGCCATATGCACTTAACGATCCGTGCTGGGTTACATCACAATAATCCCGTCCATTAAAATGACCTACATTCGCCCAGTCTGGAACACGTTAAGATTTTTGTGCTGCCGGGTTACTGTGTGAGCTCGTCCTTGTGTTCAGGTCTGACCTCTGAGACCGTAATCCGTTCCCGCGTTTATGCAACACGTGCCTAATTTTCCCGCGCTTCTTAGGAAGCTCGCAAAATACATTAAGTCAGAGATTTGATTAATCTCCCATAAAAGACTCACCCTTTGATATAAGAGTCTGAACTCTTACACCACACACAGAATGTTTTTCTATTTGGAAGTATCTTGTGACAATTTAGTGTCCAAGTCATTTCTATAGCGCTTTAAAGTAGTATAGTAACTACAGTTTCACTAAATGTGTTAAATTCAATATGGCGTCTAACCTGATTAATGTCTATAAGTTATAGATTTTAATATATATATATATATTATATATATATATGGGTCATTCCTGGGATTCGGTAATATTTCAACTTGGTATATACATTTTTTTTCAACTACATGTGATTCAACTTCTAAATATCCCACATCATTAGGCACATATCAAACCTCCAAAAAATCATATTTTCCCACCTCAGGCATTAAAGACTTTTTTATTATTTTCAGTTTGTTTTTGTTTTTTTCAGATTTAGACACCCTTTTTCTCAACCCCTTTACAGACAAAATGGAATTGGTTTAAAAATTATTTTACACATAAATTGTTATAAAACAAACATGTTCTACTGCTAGAACATAGCAATTTAATGCTAACAAATGTAAAATTTATCATAATTTTCACATTTTTATAGGACTGAAGCTAAAAATACACAATTGTGTGTCTACGGTCTCTTTATTTTTGTAAAAAATATTTTTAATTTAAAATTTTAAATAAAACCACAATGTTATTGTTTTAGCTCTTAACATGTCAGATGGTAATCAGCAAAACATACTTTTGTTATTTATTGTCTTCCTTATATTTTTCTAAAAATATTAATGTGACAAGGTGTGACGGGTTGAAGACTGTAATACATTTGAAGGGAAACATTGCCTTAAATTACATTTTTGGTTTAGTTTCTCTATCATATTGTCCCCTTGTTTCTGGGTCAACATATCTGCATGGCCAACATTGTGTTTCTGCTGCAAATGTGTGTGCAATTTATGATGTATGATGCTTGTCAACATTTGAGTGGACATATTACATCAAAAATTGTATTTAAAACAAAAATATGAGTTGTCATGATTTTGGAGTATATATATTTACTGAAACCATGACTATATATTTTTTTTCATTCAAATTATTAAAAAATAAAGCAAATAACTCAACCCTGTCACAAGTTTACAACCCCGTAACAATGAGATATACATATATTTGTGACAAGGTTGCGTTTTTTCACTCCAAATGGCCACTGCTCCTCATGTAGTGTAGGAGAGTAGACCATATATGGCAGCAATAAAATAAGTACATTGTATATACTTATGGATTCAAATAAAATGTTGAAAAAGTAATCCATTTTCCACCTTAATTTTATGTGACAGGGGTTGAGTTGTTAAGCTTGACAGTACCCTCCCTGACTATAACATGCCTCAAAATATGATTAAAAAGTATGATACTACTAGCCATTTTATGCACCACTATTAAAGAGACCTGAATGATGTAATTTATGGTAAATGATGTCACATATGAGTGGGGACTAAATTATTATGGGCGTAGAATCAGGGCCGCTGCTGGCCAAACGGTTGCCCTAAGCAGCATTGTATTGTTGTGCCCCCTCCCTCAAATATTATGGAAGTAAAAAAAAAAAAAACACCTACTATAGGGGTCAAAATTGTCACAAATCGACCAGGCTCCCACGACAGCCAACCACAGCACTCCGCATCACCTGAGTACTAATCACACACACCTGCACGTCATCAGCACTTCTTTACTATGCACCATAAAAGTTCACACCTCGCACCGGTCAGACGTCCGGTCTCGTTCACACGAAGAGGACTCATCCTTACGCTCTTGTATCCTGGATACTTACCTGAATGTTTACTTACCTCCTGTCTTGTCGTCCAAGCAGTCTTCCTCCTTCTCCAGTGTCCTGTCATCTCCAGAGATCGTCAGTTGTGTGTTCCATCTGTTCATGAGGTGTGAGCCATCATCCTGTCCACGAGTTCCTGGTAAAGACAAGAGACAGTATTCATTATCAAGTCACCATCTCAAGTACCTCTGCAAAGTCTGTACTTACCTGCTATTGCCATACTGCTCAAATAAACCACCTTTGTATTACACTAACCTTCTGTGTGAGTTCTCCTTCCGTAACAGAAGACCGGACCATACCGAAGACAGTATGAGCAATCCTGACCCCTTCCAGGAACGCGTGGACCACCTCCGACGAGTTCTTGTTCCTCCTCCTCCACCGGCACCTCCGAACACGTCAGTGACAAGCTCCCACTCTTCCTCAGCACCGGATGTTACTAGTCCCATGGCCAGACCAGCACACTTCTCAGGCGTGGCGGAGGAGTGCAATGGGTTTTTATTGCAGTGCTCTCTAGCCCTGGAAATGCAACCTCAATTATATCCCACGGAAGGATCCAAGATCACTTTCATTATATCCCTCCTGTCTGAGAAAGCTTTGCAATGGCCTGAAACAATCTGGTCACAGTCTGGTCCCGCAGCTCAATCTCTAACTAATTTCCTCACTCACTTCCGTGATGTGTTTGGTCGCTCTACTAGCGACACTTACATCAGTGACCAGCTGTATCATCTCCATCAGGGAAAGTGATCAGTGAATGAATATGCCTTGCAGTTTCGAACTCTCGCTGCAGCAAGTGGATGGAATGAACGATGTCTCCTAACAGCCTATCGCCAGGGGCTAGAACCACGACTGCGACTACAGCTCGCCAGTTATGATGACTCATGTGGTCTGGAAAGACTAATTCAACTATCCATTCGCTGTTCAAACCGCATGCAATCTGGCTTTGAGGAATTACCCCAGTTGGCCCGCTGTACTCCTCAACAGTCAATCCAAGCTACCAATCGCCTTCCAGAATCAGTTTACGAACCCATGCAAACTGACAACACTTGCCTTTCTCTATCGGAGCAGCAACGACGGATCTACCAAGGGCGCTGTTTATATTGTGGCGACAAAGGACATCTACGGGCTTCCTGCCCCATTCGACCTCAACGACTCTTGGTGAGTGCTATTCAACCTATCGTCCAAAAGATGAAACCTTTATCCATTGTTGTAACACTTACTACCGCCACAACTTCTGTTCCAGTCCATGCCCTTCTCAACATGGGATCTGCAGGGAACTTCATCTCAGGGAGTCTCTGCCGTCAACTCAACCTCCAGAAAGTCACCAACCAAACAGTGTACCAAGCCCAGTCGATAACTGGGAAGCCTGTAAGCCGTAACCAGGTGAGATTCAATGCAGGCCCAATCAAACTCCGTGTTGGTCTACTACATGAGGAACTGATTCACTTACTGGTTCTGGAGGGAGCAACAGCAGATATAGTCCTCGGACTACCCTGGTTCATCCAACACAATCCACAATTCTCATGGGTCACAGGAGAAGTTCTGAAGTGGGGCAATCAGTGCTTTCCAACCTGCTTTCCAAGTTGTCCTCAAGCACTTCCTCCTCACTCCCAACCTTTGGTCATGAACTCGACTTCCATTGAAAGTCCTCTTGAAAAACAATCGGTCGATATCCCAGCCTGTTATGCCCACTTCAGCGACATTTTTTGCCCAAAGAAAGCCTCCCAATTACCCCCTCACCGGCCATGGGACTGTGCGATTGATCTGTTACCTGGTGAGCCCGTGCCCAAGGGAAGGATTTATCCACTGTCACTACCGGAACAGAAGGCCATGGAGGAATATATAGAGGAGGCACTTCAACAAGGCTACATCCGCCCTTCAACGTCCCCTGCTGCTTCCAGCTTCTTTTTTGTGGCCAAGAAGGACGGAGGCTTGCGGCCTTGTATTGATTACCGTACCCTAATAACATCACCGTCAAGTTCCGATATCCCCTTCCTCTCATCCCAGCAGCCCTGGAACATCTCCGTGGAGTCTCCATCTTCACCAAGCTAGACCTCCGCAGCGCGTATAACCTCATCCGAATACGCGAGGGGGACGAATGGAAGACAGCCTTTGTGACACCCACCGGCCACTACGAATACCTGGTCATGCCCTATGGCCTTGTCAGTGCCCCCTCCGTATTCCAAGATTTTATGCATGAGGTGCTCCGAGAGTTTCTACACCGGTTCGTCTTGGTTTACATCGATGACATCCTCATCTACTCTCGGAGCCTGGCTGAACATCGCCACCACGTTGCGGAGGTCTTACAGCGCTTAAGGGAATTCAACCTATTCCTCAAGGCCGAAAAATATTCCTTTCATCAGCCCTCAGTACAATTTCTTGGATACAACATCGACAGTGGTGGCATCCGCATGGACAAGGGGAAGGTGGAAGCTGTTAAGACCTGGCTAGTCCCCACCACAGTAAAGGAACTTCAAAGATTCCTTGGATTCTCCAACTTCTATCGACGGTTTATCCAGAATTACAGTACCATCACCAGCCCACTTACCAGTCTACTCTGTAACAAGCCCAAGTCTCTGTCCTGGACACCAGCCACCACTGAGGCATTCAAGAAGCTGAATGATGCATTCACTCATGCCCCAATCCTCGTCCATCCAGATCCCAGAAAACCCTTCACTGTAGATGTAGATGCCTCAGCCACGGGAGTTGGAGCTGTCCTTTCCCAGCAGCAGGGGAATCCAGCCAAACTTCATCCATGCGCCGCCTTCTCCAGGAAACTCAACCTGGCGGAAAAGAACTATGATATTGGCAACCGAGAACTGCTGGCAATCAAACTGGCCCTTGAAGAATGGAGACATTGGTTAGAGGGTTCACAATATCCTTTCTCTGTACTAACTGATCACAAGAATTTGCAATATCTCCGGGAAGCCAAGAGACTGAACCCACATCAGGCTCGTTGGGCACTCTCCTTCACTCGTTTCAATTTCACCATCTCTTACTGTCCAGGTCCAAAGAACACCAAGGCAGACGCATTGTCTCGTCTTCACAGTCCTGAAGAAGACGAGGAAGAACCAGAATCTATATTCCCTGAAAAACTCTTTGTCCCATTCAGTGGAACTCAGATCCCACGAACACCTCCAATGTCTCCGTTGCCACTCTGCTGGGTTGCCAGGTATGCAGTATATTCCTAGAACCCAATGCAGTCACCTGATTCACTTGGTTCACACATAACTGGGCACGGGCTACCCTGGGCCAACGCTACCCTCTCGCTACTGAAGGATCGCTACTGGTGGCCTAACATAGCCAGGGATGTGAGGAGGTTCGTCCAAGGATGTAAGGACTGTGCGATCTCCAAAAGCCCATGCCACTTACCAGCAGGCAAGCTACTCCCGTTGCCCGTTCCCAACCAACCATGGTCGCATCTGGGGGTGGACTTTGTCACTGATCTGCAAAACTCTAACGATAACACTTGTATCCTGTTGATTGTGGACAGATTTTCAAAATCTTGTTGACTCCTTCCCCTTAGAGGTCTACCTACAGCCATGGAGACGGCTGAATTACTATTCAACTCCGTCTTTAGATACTTTGGCATCCCTGAAGATACTGTGTCAGACCGAGGCCCTCAATTTATCTCACGAGTCTGGAAAGGGTTCTTCGAGCTTCTAGGCGTGACCGTGAGTTTGTCATCCGGATATCACCCCCAGACCAACGGGCAAACGGAGAGAAAGATTCAAGAGATCGGGCGTTTCCTACAAACCTTCTGCCATGGCCACCACGACTCTTGGAACCAGTTCCTTGGCTGGGCCAAGTACGCCCAGAACTCCCTGCGTCAACCATCCACTGGACTCACTCCCTTCACCATCCTGAAACAGATCAATCCGGTCACATTTCAGTTACAGCTCCCTCCACACACAATACAAGATTAATTCCACGTTCCATGTTTCACTGTTAAAACCTTATCACCCTTCTGTTTCTCCATCCACAGAGCCTGGTCCGAGCAAAGAACCACCTCTCCCTCTGAAGAGCTAGTATTCATTATCAAGTCACCATCTCAAGTACCTCTGCAAAGTCTCTACTTACCTGCTATTGCCATACTGCTCAAATAAACCACCTTTGTGTTACACTAACCTTCTGTGAAGGTTAGTTCTCCTTCCGTAACAAAAATAGAACTTTAATAAAATATACAAAAAAAATAATAATAATTATATATAATATAATTATATTTACAAATTATAATTGTAGCTCTAAACAGTTATAATTATAATTTACAAATTATAACTGTTTAGAGCTACAATTATAATTTGTAAATATATATAATTGTAGCTCTAAACAGTTACCTATGGCTATGATTTTATTAATACATTTGTCTGATTGATTTTATAGTCTCAA
>JAUZSZ010000150.1:6245828-6256793 GCA_034780575.1 Labeobarbus marequensis
CCCCGCTTTTCTCTGTCATCTGCATTTGTCATTTTCTTGGAAGGAGAGATGCTAGGGAGGATCCCGTCTGTTGTAAAGTGCTGACTGTGCCAGGCTGCCCGACCTCGTCATGTCTTGAATGCAAAAGTAAAACGTTCGGGCGCGCTGTGAGTGTCTGCTTGTGGGACCATTAAGGGCCTCATCAATATTAAAGAGCTCGGGACGACCTGAGGAACATTCCAGAGGCCAGTTCATTAGCGGCCGGCTCCGGCACAACAATTCAAGGGTTTGTGTAAGTGTGTGTGTGTGTGTGTGTGTGTGTGTTCCAGTCCTGGTTTAAATAAGAATCAGTATTTTACAGTAGCTTTGAATGCCACAATATTCAAACAAATACATCTAGGGGGGTTTAAAGGGATAGTTCAACAAAAAATGACAATTCTGTAATGATTTGCTCACGATAAATCAAAAAAGCACTGTTCTGTTTCATGCACTGAAGGTAAATAGTGACAAACACTGTCAAGCTTTACAGAATGTCCAAAAAGCACCATAAAAGTAGTGATACATACAATTCGAGGTCATGTAAGGCATCAGGGTAAGAAAAGGATGACAAATTGCGATTTTTGGGTTTACTGCCCCCCTAGATGGATTTGTTTGAATATTATGGCATGCAAAGTCCTCTAAAAATTCTGATTCTTACGTAAACTTGAACTGGAAAAGCTAATACATAGCCACATTTGCACAAACAAAATTTAAAAGGATCGTTCACCCAGAGATCACATTTCTGTCATCATTTACTCACCCTCATGCTGTTCCAAACTCACATTACTTGGAATATGATGCCTAAATTGTATGTATGACTACTTTTACTATACTTTTATGTTGCTTTTTGCTTTTTTATAGCTTGACAGCATTTGTGTTCACTGTCTGTTTGATTACATGTCATTAACTAACTGCATAATTTTTACTGTACATTTCTGCCATATGGACATCAACTTGAAATAGTCACCATTGATAAGATACTACCAAATATAATGTAGAAACTTACATTTTTTGTAAAGCTGCTTTGCAATGATTTGTATTGTGAAAAGTGCTATGCAGATAAACTTGAACTGAACTGAATTTGTCACTATTCACTTTCACTGCATGGAAAAGAACAGTGTGAACATTCTGTAAAATATCTGCATTTGTGTTTTATAGTAATTAAATGATGACAGAATTATATTGTGGTATGCAAAGTTACTCTGAAAAGATACTCTGATTCTTACTTAAACCAGAACTGGAAAAGCTAACACACACATTTATGCAAACATGATTTAAAGGGATAGTTCACCCAAAAATGATAATTCTGCCATCATTTACTCACCATAAAACTCAAAAGGAAATTTTTGCAGAATGTTCACACTGTTCTTGTCCATGCAGTGAAACTAAATGGGGACAAATGTTACCGAGCTTTGGAAAATAGCCAAAAAAACACCAAAAGTAGTCATACATATAATCTGAACACCATATTCCAAGTAGTGAAGTCAAAGGAAATCATGACAAAATTGTGATTTTTGGGTGAACTATCCCTTTAAGTTGTTTGTGTAAATGTGTGTGAGAGTGAGAGCGAGTAAGAAAATGGGTCTCCAAGCCATACATTAAACAGATCATTAACTGTTAAGTGTATGAGAGCTGTGTCCATTTCCGGCTCTCAAGCGAGACCAATAACCATGTGTTTTTTCCTGCATCAGTCCCATCAGCAGATTCATCATAGTGAAAAGGCACAATCATAGTGAGCAAACTTTATGTGTGTTTGTGCACGACATTGCAGTGTCTGGATAATTTAATCAGGTTTGTATTACCTCTTTTCCCCTGACACTAGTATTTATTTATTCTCTTGTTCTCTTCAGCTAGCACAACCCTTTGCTTCTTTTTTCTTCTGCAATGTCAGGCATCACTTTACTGTTGCTCGTACTGGAGTTTAAGCATTAAACTAAAGTATTAAACAGGTGAAAAAATATCACAGACTTACATTAAAGGATGGACCCAAGCCATATCTATAACTATACATATCCAGGTTTTTTCCTGGGTCAAAAAAGGTCTTTGGTGGTGGCTAAAGGATCCTTCTTTGCTAGACAATTCCTGACAATTATTTTGGTTTAATCATATCAATATTGAAAAGCATTAAAAAAGTTGCATTAAAAAGTTAATTTGAACTAATGGTCTAATTTTCTACCATACATCTGTATAAAATTAGCAGCTAGCTAACACATTGCTTTGTGCTGGTTTCACCTCACTCCAGTCTAAACTAAATGATTTTATAGGTCATTTACTACACATTGTCATATAAATAACCTGAAATTTCTGTGGATTATTAAGGCTAAATCTTATTAAGGCTAAATCACACTTACAATCTCATTTCTGAGGTGTTCTGAGTAAATGATTTGTAAATAATAAATAAGGCTTTGGCGGGATAAAAATTCATTTTGGTGGCCGCCAAAAATTTTTCAATGCAAGAAAAACCCTGATATCTGTTATTTTAGTATCATTAAGATGCTGTTTTAAATTATTTTATTTTAATCTGAAAAAATACATAAATGAATAAATTTAATTGATAGATTTTTACTTGTAAAATGCAGTTTTAATTTCAGTTTTAGTAATTTTGCTGTATTTTTGTCATTTTTATTATTTTTTTTATGTCTGTATACTGGTAGATTTAATTCTTTATTATTTCCTTTTTAATTGTTACATCAAGTTAAACTAAATGACAAGAAATGTTGCCTTGGCAAATAGCTGAAATAAAATTAGTTCATTTAATGTTCATTCTATTTCAAGTAATGATTTTTTTATAGTTAACTATAATAACCCTGCACCAGACAGAAAGAAACAACCTAGCAACGCCTTAGAAACCATCCACAACATCCCAAAGGTGTGGTCACATTTACAGCTGCGTATCTTTTGCACAGGCAAGCACCAATCACATTTTCTTTTACTAACAGAACTCATTGACTGATGGAATACTTTTGGATTCTGTTTGTTGTCCTCCCTGATATCTCTTAATAAAACCCATAGTGCACCACATGACCTCCTTGCCCTTGAGAATAACCTGCTGACCCTGCTATAAGCGATGTGAAATTCGACATCCTCCCGGTCCTCTGTTTCTGTGAGCCTGACTCTGCCAACAAACCCATGTGGGTAAACAACACCTCGGCCTTCTGCTCTCCACGCCTGCTGACCTCAGCTGCATTTTTTCTGCTGTGGTCGGTGACCTGCACGGCACATCCTGCTCAAATTAACGCTGCTTCAAGACCTGCGCCCCCATAATGGGTGCAGTTTGGCACCGCTCTACGAGCCCTGCTTAGTTTGCACTGGCCAATGGCTAGTGGTCAAAAAATTAATCGAGGAACAATCTGGAAACATCTGCCTGAGGTCTGTCCCATCCAGGTTGTAACTGACACTTTGTAAATTCTATAAAGTTAGTAGAGTTAGTTAGTCAAGCCCACACTGAAAAAAAATGCTACTAAATTTTTTTAAGGGAAGCGGTTGCAAACAATTTAAAATTTGTTTATTTAAATGTAGCTAAAATAAACTGATTGCAACCACTTACTTTTAAAAATTTTAAAAGTAATGTTTTTTCAGCGCACTTTTGTGCAATAATCATATTTTATTAGTTTTATTTTATAAAACAGATGCAAGATGCAAACTCAGTGCATCAGTTAATCAAATGAACGAGTGCAACTGTAAACAGTAATCTTAAAGGGACAGTTCACTTGACGAAGCAATAATATGGAACATAGACTCGTATTTTAGCCAGAAGCGACGGTTTGGTGTTCAAAACATCTTAATGATTTATTTGTTTCTTACAAACACGCAGCTTTTGGCTTTTCAAGATGTTAACTGATGGACTGGAGTGGTGTGGACTACTTGTGGGTTACATCACTTAATTGTATTTGTCAGGCTAATGAGCAGAAAAAAAAACAATGCGGGAAGAAACACATCTCTGTCAAGCCTGCTGACCATGTGACACATAATCTTTAAACTTCTGGTTGTGAGAAACAGGAATTAGCATGCTGTATATTTTTATCACACCCTACTTCCCCATTTCACATACTGCCTGTCCTGAATAGTATGCAAGATTGGAATTAATATGTCCCCCGATCATACAGTAGCATGTTGACAAAAGCAGGCCAAAGTTGCCCGGATGGTGTTCTATTTCTGGTGGATTTTGAAAGTGGGTATTTGATATGTTTTTGGGGTTAATGTGGATTTTAACATTTCAGTATATTTTAAAGAGCCTGTGGTTTGATTTCTCAGAACACCTGCGTTCATATGTTTGGGTTGGTGATATTTTTGAATGATTTTGAAAGTCTCTTCTGCTCACCAAGGCTGCATTTATTTGATCTAAAATACAGTAAAAACTGTAATATTATTAAATATTATTACAACTTCAAATAACTGAATTTTTTTCTGTGATGCAAAGCTGAATTTTCAGCATCATTACTCCAGTCTTCAGTGTCACATGATCCTTCAGAAATCACTCTAACATGCTGATTTGCTGCTCAAGAAACATTTCGTATTATCAATGTGGAAAATAGTTGAGCTGCTTAATACTTTTGTGGAAACTATTACATTTATTTTCAGGTTACAGGTTCTATTACATTTATTTTCAACTATTACATTTATTATTTTCTCTGATTGATAGAAAGTTAAAAAAACAGTATTTATTTGAAATTATTTGTAACAATATGCATAAGAATAAAAGTATTATTTCTTTTTCTTACCCTCAACTTTACTGGACCATTTATTATGGAATTTTCACTTCCATAATAAAATGTCCAGGTTTTATCGTGCATGACTGTAAATGTTACTTTAAAGAATAACCAATGTTTATTTTCATTATTAAAAATGATATCCACAAATGATAAACACCTTTCTGCTAATGTAACCAAGTAGGCAGGAAATAATAAATACTTTTCTCGATCCAGTTAAATTTACTTCCTGATAAATCTTTGATTTTCTCACTTTTCATAACTTCAGTGTGATATAAATTGCATTTCATGTTGTTTTCGTGTAAATATTAAGCACAGAAAGCTCTGAAAGCTCACCTTAAAGAACTCCAGCCTCTCTTTGTTTCTGCTTAGCTCCATTTCTTGGTTTCTGATCATAGTTTCAGGCCTGTTTGGGTCAGACAGACATGAGGGCATCAGAATGCAGACAGATTCATGTGAGAGCGTGTGTTAGTGTGTGCGTGTGAGGTGAGACGTACTCTGACACGGGCTGCAGGTGGAAGGGGCACAGGAGGGGTGTGTTCTCTATCTGTACTGCTGCGCTTCTGACACTGGGAGCGTCGGAGCAGGAGGCTTTACTGCAGCCGCCCCGATGTCCCGTTCGTTGACCTGCACAGTGACCACTGCTGCTCCCTCGTGGAGATGGTCGGCCGGCAGGAGATCTGACAGCAGCACCATGACTCTCGTCCGTGGGGGTTGGAGGGCTCTGGATGGCACTGAGAAATGAGGCTTGTTAGTGATTTTGTCGGTTGATGGTCACAACGTGTTGCATCGTGCCTGGTTAAGCTCATAAAAAGGGTCTGTTTTCACAAAAACAGTAGCACAATACATTATCGCCCTAATTACTGTGTATGTTAGGAGTTCTAGAAGTAATCGTTGTTTATGTTAATGTTGTAATTATTGGGTTTTAAAACATAAACACCGCCTTAATCTGTCCTTTAGCCTTTGTGTTCACTCTCACCATTTGCTGTAGTCGATCTGAAGAGAATGATCTACGATGAGGTCTGTGGGGCATCTGGGGTTCACCAGGTTTGGATCGACCCCCTGTTTAGCTAAAGCATCTCTCATGGCTGCCAGATCCACCATAGCAGGAATTCCCCTGTGAACACAATGGAGCTATCAGGATATATCCAACCTTATGAACAGGCCCAGTTAGTGTGCGACTGAAGCTAGGGCTGTTCATCTAAATAAAACACTGTGATATGATTTACTGCGATCTACGCAATCTTCCCATACTTGACAAGAAATGCGTATCAACAAAATAGAAGCTTTAAAGGCTCCCTCCTTCAAAATAAAAGTTTGTTCGTTTGAAAATGAAGATGCTATCCTTTGAAAATGAAGAAATTGAGACAGCCATAAATATTAGTATTGTCATTTTAAATTTAATACAAATAAAATAATTATTATATGATTTCACTTAAATGCTTGATTTTTTTGTTTTACAGTGAAACATTACAATAGTAACATTTTAATTTGTTTTCATTTAGAAATTTTTGTTTAGTAATATTAATAATAACTAACCATATTTGATATTTAATAGCAAAATACTGCCATACAAACAAGCACAGCAAACCTGGAATTTTTTAAATCACATATAGCAATCACATTTTTGGCATATAGCAAAAATAGCAATCACAGTTTTTATCCGGGAAAAAATCTTATTTATTTTTTTCCCCAAAATCAGGCCGACTGAGTCAATTACTCACGTAAAATCCTGTAGCAGAACCCTGGCGGGCGAGAATGCAACCTCGGCATGGTTCTGCCGTGTCTGCCAATCCAAAATACTGGAGACATCGTCCGTCTTTATGTAGAACCCGTCACACTTCCGGATGGCGGACTCCAGGAGAACCCGCATACAGAACGGCAGTTTCTCTACAAGAGAAAGAGCCTGTTAGTATTGTTGCAAGACTTTATTTTAGATCTCTTTATTTTTACATCTGAAATCTATTGAGTTTAATTACACATTTTGTTGATGTCACTTGCATCTGTGCATGATTTAATTCCATTAAAGCAGATACTTACCGTATCTGACATCACTCAGCTTCTGTGGGTTGAAATAGCGCCGCTCTTCATACTGTTCGCTCCGCAGAGTGTCGATCAAATGGCCGAATGGATGTTCTGTACAGAATAAAAGACTTCATTGAGAATTTTCGAGCTGATAAATGAATATCATTTGTGTAACTGTGACAGTAAAAAATGGCTTGTGTGTTTGAAAGTCATTAATCTGATCTGGATTTGGCTGTGACCGTGTAATGTGCACCTGCAACGACCAATCAGAATCAAAAACTGGCCCAGATTACAGCAGACCAACACCTGCAAGGCTCATATAACTCAAAGAGAGAGTATCTTCTCTTAAACCGCCTCTGTTCGCAGGCCTTCACCTCTTCCCTCCTAAAGTCCCCTTTAGAAGGCACAAGTGTACAGCTATGGGACTTGTGTTGGCAGTGAGTACAGAGAGCTTACAGCCCAATTCAGATACACAAGCATTAAAAAACATGTGAACATTCAATTTAGGAATGCACCAAAACTTTAGCAACAAAAAGTGATATGATCCAGGTACAAAGCCAGTGTCAAAATTCAATCACAATTGCAAATTAGGCATTTGCATTTCCTGGCTGTGCCTAGAAGCAAAAACCCTTTTGGATACTGAGGACAATAATGAACCATATTCACATTTTCTCATGGGAGAAGCTTCTGTTACTAAAAAACCTGTCTATTTTCTATTCAAAACTAGAAAAAATAGGCATTTTTTTCATTGTTGTGTGTTACCAAGCAGTCTAATGTTAAATTCAGAGTTTTAAGATCACTGTTACTATTTTTATCTTAAATGTGTCAAAAAACAACATTTATCATGTTTTCGGAAGTAGACTTTGTTTAGAGTCAACAATGCATTGAAAAACAGATCCATAATAGTACTGCTAATTACCTATCTCTCTCTCTCTCTCTCTCTATGCACTTTTATTAAAATAAACACTTTTAATCAGCAAAGGACACATTCAAATGAGCAAAAGTGATAGTAAAGCCATTTATTATGTTTCAATTTAGATTTCAAACAAGCAAATAAACAATTTTAATCAAATAATTGTAGGCTCGGGGGGCATACGAGACTTCTTTCAAAAACAGAAAAAAATAGCTTTTGAACAAACTTTATATATAAGTAGCCTATATAATATGCAATAAATGTATACTTTTAAAGTTGTTGGAAATAGATGTTATTTTGGTTTTAATATTTTTATTGATTTTTTCCAATATACATCACATTTAACAATCCCTCAACCCTTACCAACAAATCCCAAGAGTAGCGCTCATGCTGTCCAATAATTCAGAAAGGAAGGAAATAGATGTTATTTTAATAATGTCAACATACATGCAATAATTACTCATTAATTTGGTTGGCTCTCGTGACATTGCATTCAAAGGAGATCGAATCAGTTTGATCAAAGTCTTTCACAGACTAAAAACCCAAATACACACACACAAGAGAAACAGGCTGTGTTAAAGTAACACTAGCACTGCTGCAGTCAGATCTGCATGCAGTCACAAGAAATTCTGACACAAAAAAGAGACAAGAATTTAAACTATCCATGCAGAAGGTTTGACAGTTCGCTAAAAAAAGAGAGATCAACAAAACAAAATCCTCATTACTGTGCATGATATAAACACACCAGTGCTGCTGCACAGCAGTATATTGAGACACAGTGTGGCTGCATGTGTGGTGGATGAACATGAACAGACACACGCTTATCACCCACAGCCTGCGTCTGCTGCCTGCTGCATGTGTTAGATTAGGCTAGATGAGTTCAGATTAAACGGAAACTGCAGCAAAGAACACAAACTTGCATCACCACCTACAAACACACACAAATCCTTGATCTATATTTATGACACTGAAGATAAAGACACTGGGTGGGAAAAGTAAATTACACTCTCGCTAACACACAATCAGATTACAGAAGGATCAGTCCACTGACATGCACACAGTTAATTATAATTACACACTTTTTACTTCTAAAAGAAAGCTTTAGGCATTGTAGACCATAATTAAGACAACATATAGAATTTTTTTGAGGATAATTCCTCAAAAGGGGATAATGAGTATGCATGTCACTTAATTTTCAAGTTCATTTTAAGACACTATTTGGGCCATTTATGAACGTTTTACAGCAGTTAGAACAACCTCATATTAAGATAAAGAGGTTTTGTTACATAATGTATTATTTGTTGCATAACAGAGAAAGACTATGCTTTGTTCTTACCATAGTACAGTGACAATAAACGTCAGTAATACTACTTCAAATCAAATATATGCACATAACAGAATGCTGATTACCATAATCACATACTATAATATTTACATAGTACAGCAAAGTAAGGACACTACGGAAACTCATGGTACGTGGCCGAAAAGCATGGCAGTACCATGGTACATGTGTGTTATTGTAAACAATGCATAATAATCGAGCATTGTACATAATACGCAGTGTTTCAATTCTTAATGAGCTGCGCGCCTAGACAGCATTTTTGGCATCCTATAGGCATATAACAGATGCTGTCAAGGTGGGCATTTCATTAGGTTTCGACACAGATCAGTTCGTGTTCGCGTGAGTTGCACGTTAGCGCGCGATGTGGATGTCAGTCGCTCTCTCGCCGCTAGCCGTACTGCTAACGACAAAACCGCCTCCTTCATCCTTCTAAAAGTGAATATTTAAAGGTTGTTTTGACACACAATTGTGACTTCGCATATAACCGGTTATATATATCTCTGTCAGAGCGTAAATGAGATGAATATTTTTATTTTTGTCAGTAAAACCAGGCCTTACCGTGCTGAGGTGAACCGAGCGCCATGATGACTCCTAATATTAACACGACTCCACTCGCGAGCCACGACAGTTAGCCAATCAGCAAACAGTTCCTCCCTGGAGGACTGTCCAATCAGAGTACAGGATCTCGCACAGCGTCGTCCAATCAACAAACAGTATCACACTACTCTTCATCACGCTGGTTTATCAACAAATCTGAATATAATGGATGTGAAAGTGGATAAAGAGATTATCTTTTATCTTTCTTTCTTTTTTTTAATGATCCTATATATATTAATAATGTTAAATACTTTATATCGACAGTATTTATAAGTGTAAATGTCTGAAGACATCAAATTTATTTTATTTGTCATGTATAAGTGTGTGTGCGTGTGTGTAAACATTAATATTCATACATTACTATAAATACAAACCATATAGTCTATTTCATTTTAGAAATTATTTCAAGCAATGTTCTTTTGGTGTTTTGTATGTACAATTGTATCTAAATAGGAAAGTACCATATTTTTCTTCTTTTGTGTTGTTTTAACACCTTTTTATTTTTAAATTTATCTTACTTTTTTGTTGAACCATTTTATTTTTAATTGATCTTATTTTATTGTTAAAACAATGTAAACTTGTTCATATTGTTAAATGCAACAAAAATGCACCATTTTGTGTGGTGATCATGTTTATATGCATATAAAAATTGAAAAATAAGTTCACAGAAATGCCTGTCTACATTTTTATATACAAATATCTACAAATGTTTATAAATTATTTTAAGAAATATTTTATATTTGTGTTTTTTCTAATGCATTTTTTCCTCGTGTTTTTTGGATTATGCTGCAACGCTTTTTTATTTGTTAATTATTATTTTTTGTTATTATTATTTGTAAAATGTATCTTATTGTATGTGTATATAAGTTATATAATATAATATTTTACATAACATTATATTTATATATATTGTATTTATTACATATACAACAGACAATAAAAAATGTTTTTAAAAATTAAATAAACGTGCTGGATCATCAGAATTAGAATCAGATTCAGAATCAGAATGAGCTTTATTGCCAGGTATGTTTACACATACGAGGAATTTGTTTTAGTGAAAGAAGATCCACAGTGTGACAGAATGACAGTGACAAGACAAGACAGATAATGAAGAATATACAAATATACAAAATAGACAATGTGCAAAATAGCAAAATCAAAATATACAAAATAGACAATTTAGTATGTACAGTTATGATATGTGCAAATTTGAAATGTAAACAAGTATGTGTGTTAAATAAATAAATGCATAATAGTGTTGTGTGTTCCACGTTTATTGTTAAGTGTTCATGAGATGGATTGCCTGAGGGAAGAAACTGTTCCTGTGCCTGGTCGTTCTGGTGCTCAGAGCTCTGTAGCGT
>JAUZSZ010000150.1:6331091-6343980 GCA_034780575.1 Labeobarbus marequensis
TGTTGTATAAGATCAGTATCATATTTGCACTTGTGTGATATTGCACTTAGCCTATTGCTCAACTATATGATGTAAATAAAAAAAGAGACAAAAACTAATTTTTCATCGTATTTTTGCCCCATATTTGGAATTTTAGGGACATTCTAACTAGGTTCTCTAGGCTCCATCGCGCAGTGAGTTGTTGCTCTGCCTCATATTTGTCATCAATCAGCTGTATGAAATGTCAGTGTATGTGTGTATGTATATATGTGTATATATATATATATATATATAAAACTTCAACCTCATCCTCAGAACAAGATTATATATTTTATTAAAACGGATATAAATGCAAATGTATATTTCAAAATATTTTAATATAAACAATAACCTTATTTTATTTCAGTTAATTGCCAATGCAACTCTTCTCATCTTCATTTAGTTGTACTAAACTGTAGTACTTTAGCAGTACTTGACAGAACTAAAACTGAAATAAAACGAATAAAAATTATATAGACACTTTTTAAAAACACTGCAAGTAAAACAAAAACAGAAAATATAATTAAAAAAACAATAAACTATAACAGTACGGCAATGATCCTAAAATATAATTTTGGCCTCTGGAGATTCTGGAGTCACTCTGGATTAAACGGATGCAGTGTGAACACATTCCTTGGAGCTATAATGCATCACAGTGTATGGTGCGTGTCTGCACCTGGTATGCCTGGGGAACCGGGTACTGTATTCCTGGAGTAGGCTGCATGCTGTCAGCCACAGCCTCGAATACAGCAGGCGCTGGGGCAAGAACCCTGTGCTGGAAGCCCTCGGCACTGCCAGGAAGCCGGCGCTGTTGTGGGGTGAACACTGGCTCCTGATCCTCTAAACGCCTCCTCATGCTGTACTCATACTCAAGACGGAAACTAAGACCTGGAACAGACAAGACAAAGACAGCAACTTATTAAATATCATGATTTGGCTGTAGTCCAAACCATTATCAACAATCTGTCAGTCTAAACTCTGACTATCTGATGAATAAAGGCCACAGTAATGTATGTATATACAAATGTGTATGATGTGTATATAAACGTACATGTAAATATGTATGCGGTGTATATATACATGCGCACGGTGAGTGTATGTGTGTATATATTTAAGCATTTATATAAGTACGTATATAAATGTATATTGGTGTGTATACATGTGCTTGGTGTGTGTGTGTGTGTGTGTGCGTGTCTCCTGCACATGCAGACAGTTAATGCTAACTTGCTAACCCGCGACTAAAAGTGGCGAAGTTTAGTCAGGAATTTCGCTTTTATCAAAGAAACTAAGAAAACTAAAGGTCGGACATTTCAGTCTGACAGAAAACCAGCTTATTGAGAGGAAAAAAGTTCAGAAATACTGAATAAAATGGCATTTTACACCTCTGAGACTCACCCGCTTCTGTTAGCTGCGCTTATAGTACACCACGGCTGTTAAAAGACCACCGAAATACTAAAACTCACACCGAAAACACCGATAAAACACATTGAAACTGAGTTTAAAATCTACTAACGCTGAAAATTCCTGTTGAAAACAAGCGCTGAGGAGGGGCGGGGCTAACATAGGCTTTGCGAACCGTCTCCGCCCACTCGGTCTCTGATTGGCTCTTTGCTCAGGAGACGACATTGGGTTGTATTTTTATTGAAGTTCTCGACTGTCACTCAAACAAGCATTATCATTGTTAGGGGGGTTGAGCTCAAACCCTCTACTGTTTCTCTCACTCACAAACACACAGGCATGCACGCACGCGCGCGCACACATACAAACAAACTCCTGAAACTACGACTGGCTTTGAGAAGCACGTACGCTAAATCACTTTGTAGACGGGAGAGTGAGTAGCGATCTGGGCGGGCTTAACTTTACTATAATGCGCCATCACTCTTTGTGATTTTCCTAACAAAGTCGCGGCATTATGTCTGAACGCTTTCAGCAACTTCCTGCCTGAGGTTACGTCATTCTTTACGCCCCCTCAGAACAGCTGGCCAATCAGAAAGAGGGATGTCGTTAAATAACCGCCTCTTATAGAATTCTCGACTCCGATTGGCCAGACGCTCTGAAATAGCGTAAAGTATGACGTAACCTCACAGGGGCGTTTACGCGGAGGAATCGTCCATTCTGATTGGTCGGGCACTCTGAGAGGGCGTTATGTATGACGTGCGGCTCATGTTGCCATGCTCCGCCCACGAGAGGCGGGGCTTAAGCCAGTGCCCGGGATTCCTCGCCCCGTCCGCAGTCAGTCAGAGCTGAGGCTCGCTTGTGCGTATTTGAGTGCGCAGCGTTTCGCTTGAAAAACGGACAAAACCCAAAACAACACGAACCAAAACAGCTCAAACTCACAGAATAAACAAGTTGGGACTGATTTTGACGCAAAGCGCTCAAATATTCCGCATCTTTCGCGAACGCTATAACACGACACCGAACAAAAGATCCGCATACAAACACCCTCAAACGTTTATTAAGGACACATTTCATGATCTCACGGTTTCGGGATGGAACGAGCACACACGAACATAACACCACAACCACACACGCCTCTATCATGACATGTTGTCCTTTAGTAATCAGACCCAAAGTCAAAATGGGAACTAAAAATCTGGTCGCATGAACACGGGCTCGCTATGTGATCATGCGAAGATCTGAAATGAGGGATCCGATCATACATTACAGCATAAACACGCCAGCTGAGCTAATATTCTTTGTTTACTGGGAGACTGAAGGGGAAAATGTCTAACCGTGTTTGAGCACCTCTTCCCTCCCCCTCTGAACACCAGACAGAGCTACAGATCTGCTTTCAGATCAGAAACAAGTTAGAAAAGCCCTCGGGAAAGCATCGGACACACACAGATGAGTTTGTGTCTCATAACACAGAGATACACGTTTCTTTGCTGCTTCAGTTGGCCAAAGCTTTACCCCTTTTTCTCCCCTTAATGTGCCATGATCGAACGAACAGCCCGATTAATACACTAAAATCTCCTGAACGACCAGCCCCCTGCAAAAAGCACTCAAACACCGACAGAAACGTATATTCGATCAAAAGAGGACAACATAAATGTGTTTTCTTTTGCCCAGCTGCTACATACCTGCGAAAAAGAACCTCGCACTCCGGATTCGTGTTTGGAACAAACAGTTGGGAACGCCCCCCTCTCCTCCCATTGGTCTACGTGACCGCATGCGTCATCTGGATTTGAATACGACCCGCCAAATGCATATAGGCGCAGAGATGCACTCAGCACACCTGTAGTATTCCTCTAGATATTTTTCTTTGTAATTTGGTTCAGTATTTACTCTGAAATGACGCTACAGGCACAAAAATGTGTGTTAGTATACTTTAAATATCTTAAAGCAAAGAAAAGGAGCAATATTTAAAGAACACCGTTAGAATTTGAATATTTGCCACTGACATAGATGTGATACATACATTAACGCTTTGCTAAATTCCGCTAGTTATTACTAAGTTAGAACACGCCCCTCGTCGAAATCCCGCCTTCGAAAGGCAGTAGGGATGCTCAAAATGATTGACAGGTAGCGAGCGTTTCTGATTGGCTGAATAAGCGCGGGCCACTCCCCTTGCTCACAGGTTTTTTTTTTCTGTAACAGGTATTTAAGTGATATCTACCATTTTATGTGGTATTAGACGTAAAAATAACTCGCAGAACTTTTTACCAACTTCTGTTGTTGTTCTATGTACCAAAATTATATTAATTACTAGATAAATGTTAGCATTAATATTAATAAAGTCCTAAAAACTGATACCTTGTGAGAGAAAAAACAAAAAACAAACAAAAAAAACAGGCAGAACATATATTCTTCTATAAGTGTTTTTCACACATTTGCAAAACTTTGTTATTTGCCTAAAACCCCCCAAAAATCATTAATTAATAACTATTTGTTTTTTAACACGCACACTACAGGACCTTTAATGTAGTTGTGAAAGGTTGAATTAAAACACTCAGTCAATATACTTTGTCCATTTAATAAACTTTAAAACACATGGTTTTGATTTGGTTTTCCTCAAATGATATTGCAGTTTGAACAGCTCGATTTTGAGCTCGAGATGGACACCAAGACAGCCGAAAGCTTACAGTCTTTTCACATAAACGTTTCACTCAATTCAAACATACAGAAAGAATAAGGCCTTTTCACTGCAGAGCAAAGCACTTTTTCATTAAAAGAACCGCTGTGAACTTATTGAGAATCACAAGCTTGACATTACAAGCTAGTTTTTCCATTGGCATAAGAAAGAAGAAGAAATAAAACTGGATATAAAAGAAAATATAATTTACGTATATATATTTGGAAGTAATAAGTGAAAACAAAGCGTGGTTATAATAGAAAAATACAATTGGTCACACTGTGTGCCCATCAAGGCAAGACTGCAGATCCTGGAATCATTGGGAGTGTGTACAGATGCTTCACTACAAAGAAATTCAATATGAATTCAGTAGCGAAGACTCTTTCAACCCACAACAAAATAAAAAGCGTTTCTAAATGCACTTTACAGGAGTGTTTAGATATTTTAAACAGGTTTTTAGTACAATATTAACAGAAAATTATTACAAGTGTAAATGAATCAATGTAGCCATCTCACATGTACACCACACTAAAAAAACAAAACAAAACAAAAAAAGACTATATCAGTAGAGTAACTGTTGCGTTATAGAGGTTTACCGATCCACCCAGTTGATGTGAGAAGACTTTTCCTCATCCTGGCTGTCTCTAAACCATCATCTTCAGATGCAATTGCAAAAAATGGCCTATAAACTACAGAGACATTCCTGATACAGAATACAGGCAGAATTTAGACAATAAATCTTCATTCAATTCCAGCAAATACATAAAAATTTCTAGTGTGCATTGACTGCATCCTATGGGTCAGACATGAGTATAAAACTCACCGCCAAGTCATTTCAAACACGCATGACTTCCTTTCTTTTGTGAAACACAAAAGGAGCAGAATGACATTCGGCTGTTACACAGAAAAAAAGCAAGTAAAATGGATTTGAAATGACATGAGGGTGAGTAAATAAAGACAGAATTGACATTTTTGGGCAAATTAAACACGCGGACGGACTGTTGGTCTGAGGTGTTATGGAATAAAAAGACCTACAGCTTGACAAATGATTATAAATTCTAGAAATTGTGTGTTCGTTTGTCCTCAATCACATCTGAGCGCAGCTGATTTGAAGCTTCATGTGAAATATGAATTTTGACAATCTGGACAAAATTCACAGAATAAACTGCACAAAATACAGCACAACATTACATAGACTACACTACAGCAGGATCACTGAACATTTAGAGACCCCTTCATATGGAGTCATTTATGGTTACTATTTATGCTGCCTGTCTTTTAATAATAACAGATTAATCAAAAACCCAGTGATTTTGATCAGGAATTATCCAGTCTAAGAGTCGCCGATCAATCAAAAACAAGCCTTGTCTTATGATTGGATGAGAGCAGGCCTTGCTTCTTACTGATTGGTTGGGATTAGACCTTTTTGGTCTCTGATTGGCAATGAGTGGGCCCTGCTGCTCACTAATTGGCTGAAAGCAGGCCCTGTCTCTGGGCATGCTCGAGGATGGCGGTGTGGCAGAAATAGTACTGCTCGGGTGTTTGGATGCTGAAGGCACGCTGCGCTCTCATCCGTCTAACCGTCTGGCAAATGTTAAGAGTCCCGACGTCCTGCAGCTGGGACAGACAGATATCCAGCGCACAAAAAGTACCTGTGGGCAGAGGAAGTCAGTCTGATAAGCCATTAAAGGGACAGTCCACCACAAAAATGAAAGTTCTGTGATAATTTTCTAACTCTAGTGTCGTTTCAAACCTGAATGACTTTCTTTATACAGTGGAACATGAAGGAAGATATTTTGAAGACTGCTGGAAACCAAATCGTTTCCGTTTCCCATAGTCTTCTCTGTCTATATAATAGAAGTCAATAGGAACCTAGACTATTTAGTTACCAACATCCCAAAATTCTTCAAAATTTCTTCTTTTATGTTCATTTACTAAACCTGTATGACTTCCTTTCTTCTGTGGGACATGAAAGAAGATATTCGGGAGAATGTTTATTAACTAAATATTTTTTGTTTCCATTGATTTCCATTGTATTTTTGTGCACACAATGGAAGTCAATGTAGGCTGACCATACAGGCCATTTCAGGATTTCTATATTGCCTTACATATCCAGGTTTTGGCTGTTTGCACTTTGCAGATCAATCATTGTATGACATTCACAAGAGCTATAGAGAGCAGAGCAGACGGCTCCTTATGCTTTCGAATCACTCTCGCAGTACTTTGGTGTCATACAATGATCGGTGCGCAGCGGAGGTTCAAGTCGAACGAACGAACAAACAAACATGTGCGTGTATTTGCATCGGTTTGTTCTCTGTAGATCTCACCTTCTCACACACCACGATTGGTCGATTATGTACAATACCTGCATGTTATTGGTCAAACTACATTGGAAGTTTCAGGCAATATAAAAATCCTGGCCAGGACGTGTCCCGTATAAATGGCACAAATGGCCACCCTAAGTCAATGGGAACCAAAACTGTTTGGTCACCAATATTCCAACTTTCTTCAAAATATCTCCTTTTATATTCATTTACTAAATCTGTATGACATTCTTTCTTCAGTGGAACATCAAAAAGAGGATATTTTGGAGAATGTTGGTAACTAAATAGTTTGGGTTCCCATTGATTTCCATTGTATTTTTGTCTATACAATGGAAGTCGATGGGAACCAAAACTGTTTGGTCACCAATATCCCAAAATTCTTCGAAATATATTATTTAAACAATTTTGGTTCCCATTGACTTCCATTATATTTTGGTAACTGTTTGGGTTACCAACATTCTTCAAAATATCTTTCATGTTCCACAGAAGAAAGTCAGTCATACAGGTTTAGCAAATGGTGACAAAATTTCCCTTTTTGGCTGGAACTTTAAAACAGCTCATTAATATGTAGATTTGTTTTCGAGGTCCGTTTAATTACTGACCGGTCCGGCCGATGCCAGCACTGCAGTGGACCACCATGGGCGGGCCGAGCGGATGGCCCCTCCACTGTGAGCCGAAAGCCTGGACCGCCCACTGCTGCTGGTGCTTCACGGCACCCAGGAAGTCAATCAGAGACAGTGCGGAAGACGGGACCCCATAATCAGGCCAGCTGAGGAACTGAAAATGAGTCAGCTGTCTCTGTTCGAATGTCTGGGAAAAAACAACAAAAGTTCAGACAAAGTTCCATTTTACTTTTCTTCAAAGTCAGACATACAGAACCACAATATTCAGTGCCAGAGCAAAAGAAGTTATATTTTAGTTCTGAGTTGGCAGTCTAAATCAAATGTGATGACTTAAAAGGCTGTGTGAAACAAAGATAACACATTTTTCTATCGCTTGTCTTTGTTGGCTGATTCAAAACAACAACAACAACAACAAAAAAGTTAGTGTGACCACTGTAGATACACAAATGAATCTAATAAGCCATTCCTTTAAAGAATCAGTCCCAAAACTCACAAATTCATGAGTTCTCAGTTTGAATCATTCTTACAAATGCGCACCTCAATCGCTGGACTGATCGATATATCTCAAATATTCATTATTGCAAATGATTTTGCTGCTGATATATATTGCCTTTTAAACCTATTTTTGAAAGATACCCAAAGAATATTATTTATTAGTAATATGTATATATGTACACTATCGTTTAAAATATTCTTTTTTTAAAAAAAAAAAGAAATTATTATTTTTATTCAGCAAGAATTCGTTAAATTGATCAAAAGCGACAGTAAAGTTTTTTTGAAACTTTCTATTCGTCAAAACATCTTGAAATTATCACTGTATCCACAAAAATATTAAGAAGTACAACTGTCAACATTAATAGTAATAATTGTTTCTTGAGCAGCATATCAGCATAGAGTGATTTCTGAAGGATCATGTGACACTGAAGACTGGAGTAATGATGCTGGTGGTTTTGAGCATACATACATAAAGACAGCATGCATAGATGCATACATACAGACAGAGCTCAAATATCATGAAAATGCTATCAAATATATCATTTCTAGTGATATTACTCGGCAATACTGCAGCCACATTAAGTGGTGAGGCTGAAATCATTATAAAAATCATATATGAAATCATAATTACTGACATCTTGTTATTGAAAACATTAAAACAAAAACTGGTATATGTGTGGTACCTCAGTGTTGTGCAGCTCAAGTGTGGTTTGGTTGTAATGTGCATGTTTATCCACTCTGTGACTGACCACAGCGATGTGCCCGTACACTTCCTGACCACCCTCCTCCTTAGGCCAGTACTGTCCACACTTCCTCCGGCCTCCCTCGTCTGTCCTGCGCGCACACACACACACACACACACACAGATCTCTAGGCAGCAGTCTTCGTAATCTACCGTGACAGCGCCCATATGCCACAGCTCTAATCTGATCTCAGGACAGATCGTTCTACAGAATAACTTTTTAATAAGTGGCTCTAATCTGATTGGCTGACTTCTACATATTTCTAGGAGTCAGGCTTCATTTTACCAGCCCAATAGGAAACAAAGTTGTATTTATGTTCCCAGGCTGCTACAATGAGATCTTCTGAGAACAAAGTTCGTGCGACTGAATCTAAAAAAAACCCCAAACATTTAGTAGCAAGTATGAGCAACTGTACAATATATCACCAAATAGTACATTATATTCTGCTCTCTGGTTAAATGTGATTTATGCGAACCATCACATAAGACGACCGAATAGTGGTTGGCCACTTCACGTTTGTTGATCAGAAAACCTCTTCCTTTCTAGGTGGGTGGATTTTGGCCTGAATAAGTGGCAATTTGGACTAGACATTCTTGTGATAGTAAAACGTCTGGCTATGGATGACTACACATCATTTCCTCTATATTTGTTAAATACCTTGTTGTCATTACGATGACAAGCACATTTTGCTCCCAAACCATTCTCCAGAAATCTCCGTAGGTTCTCTCCAATGGTCCTGTTAAGAAACAGATGCATCAGTTCCAGTGCAGGTTAAGAATCATAATCCTAAATATGATGGGTTATATAAATAGATGATTATTTTTACCCTGAGTACCAATATATGCATTTTTCTGCTTGTATCCATCCATGAAGCTGGCATTTATGTAGTCTGATCTCTGTGGAAAGAAAACATGTTCAGTGTCCAAAAAAGTTTGGGTCAGTAATTTTTTTAAAGAAATTAATATTTTTATTCAGCAAGGATGCACTAAATTGATCTAAAGTAACAGAAATATTTTTATGTTGCAATAGAGTTCTGTTCAAAATATGAATGTGAATTTCTGAAAAAATGACACTGAAGACTGTAGAAAACAATACAAAACACATCTTTTAAATTGTAATTATATTTGTAGCCTTGTTGAGCATCTTTCAAAAACCGACGCCAATTTTTGAATGGCAGTGTGGATCAGTCTAAAGAAGGCCAAAACTGAATAACATCAGACAGCACAAACCTCATTTCTCCTCGCTTTGAGTCGCACACGAGTCTGATCGAGACAAAGCACGTCACCATAACGATTCCGCTCCTGGTTGTTAGCAGCCCTGCAGAAGTTCAAAGACAACACGAAATTAAACTAGAGCTTCAAGATTCCAGATAATCTGAGAATCACAACTTTTTTTTTGTCTCAAATAGAGATCAAAATTCTCCCATGATTCTGAACTTATCAAAATAATGTGACAAAATATTATTGCTGCAGTCCATTTAAAAGTGTTGAATTAATTTGAATGAATATTTTAATACGTTTTAATATATATGTATTTTTAAAATGCAATATATTTTATACACTAATTTTTTATATTAAAATTATGAAAAAGTTGTTTGAATGAATGATTCAGTGACTCATGAATATTTCACTTGCTTCATAACTGGATGAATAATTATTTTTGAACAAATCCCTTGAATGAATGATTCCATGACAAATACATTTTTAACAGTTACTTGCGAAACAATGCAATCGACAAACGTTATTTGAAGTGCCAGGGGATTTTCAAAAGGGGATTTGCTCTATTGTGATCCCTACCATAGACATCAATGTTAACTATACATTTATTTTCTATAACTATATGTTTCTTTCCTAAACATGGTAAATGTCGACTCTCTCTGTGTCAGCGGCAGCACGAATGCAGTTTTGAATATTCTGGTATGATTTTTTCAAAGGTTTATACTGACACAGGTGAATCGTTGTCATGCAATTTTTTAACGATAAAATCATGCAGCTCTAAATCAAACTCTCTTTTACTCTAAAATACCTCACATTATGGCAGGTAAAGTCCACACTCACAGCGCACAGGTGAAGGTTCCAGGTGGCTGCTCCCTGCGAAGCTCCTCATACTCCAGGTAGATCCCGCTGCGCTGGGCCCGGTTCAGGTGGGCCATGAGCTCGGCCAGACCCATGGCCTCAGGTCCCGGGACGTGTATGGACATGTTCTCCAGTGGAATCCCCACCAGCTCGTCTACAGGGTCCACACGTCCGTTCTGCTCGGACAGCAGCTGCAGGTTCCAGCTGTGCACGTCCAGAGGCAAACAGCCGCCCAGGTGCTCAGGTAAACAGTCTCTGGGCAGATGTTGTCGCAGGTCGGACATCTTCACCATTTGAACCTGAGAACAGATTGTTTAGAAATAATGAAACTGACAGTAGCTATGTTTCCATCCAAAGACGCAAATTTTACTTGCGCGCAAAACTGGAATAATCGCATAAAATTTGCGAATTAATCACTAGGGCTGTCAGAATGGCTGAAAAACTAAATTCGAATTTTGTACTTAAATATTATCAATATTTGAATTATATTCAAACTTAAAAGGCATAATTTCAGTTAGGGGGAAAAAAGCTTTTGGCTTCTCTCCTGAGGCCACAAGAGGGCGCATCGAGCAAAATATTACTAATGCACGTTTCTTCAAAGCAATAAAATAACATGACTATCTGTGAAAAACGGCATAATATTCATACACCAAATATAATTAAATTGCTTAAACAATTATAAACAAATCAGCATCATGTATGCATAGTTCAATACAAAGGGACGAAAGCCAATTACATAGTACTAAAAAGATGGAGGAAAAAAGCGCCATAAAGTCTTGTTTTTTTAAATTCTACGAATATTTGAAATTCAAATTTTTATTTTACAGCCCTAGTTGTGACTAGTCAAAATGTCACAATGTGTGTCGGTATCATAAATAAATGCTGCTTAAATTATGAAATAATGTTAATGTTTAACTTTAACAAGAGGATAAATATTGATCATTTCCAAACAGGTTTTCTGAACACAATCCTGTCTGTCATTGGTCATTAAACAGATAGCCCCGCCCCCAAACTCACAAGATTGGTCAAATCAGAAGTAGGGCTGCTCAATTATGGCAAAAATCATGGTTATTTTGTAATCATGACTATTTAATACGGTTAGGAGTGGGCAGTCTTATAGAAGTATTCGTGGTATTCATTTTCAAAATAGTGATATATTAAGTATATTTTGCTGGAAATAAGGTTATGATATTAGAATTTAAGATACAGTACCTGTGAAATGTCACAGCCTAGTATTAGTTTCTGCTTAGGTGTGGAAGAACGAAGTAAAAAAGTACTCAAACAAGTATTGATGACAAGTAAAGAGTAAGTAATACAATATAAACAATAGGAAAAATACAGTAGAATACACAAATACAACTCTAGATGTTCTGAATGAATTCAGTAATAAGAGATGCTGCAGCAGAGATGGAGCTCAGCGCTGAACTCATGAGTGTATAATTACCCACAAACACACTGACAGCTCACATTCATTCACACACACACACCTCATAAAGCAGCAGACTGCAGAGTTCAGCATGTAAAGGCTTTTTCTGATGTTTTTCTGGTTGCCTCTGTTTTATATGCAATGTTATTTTTCAAAAATTAGTCATCAAAGTCAATATAAAACTATGGAAGCTTGTTTTCACCACAGGATAAAAAAAAGTATAAAAGGTAATTGTGACACTTTAACTCACAATTCAGACTTTTTTCTTCTCAGTATTGCAAGATATACATGCAGACTTGGCAGATTTAAACTCAGAATTGCCAGATATTAACTCATTTCTATGTAGAATTGTCTGAATTGTAAGATTAAAAGTCCCAGTTAAATTTCTAATTTTTTAACGGGCTTCCATATGAAACAGCTCTTTAACAATGCAAAGTGTTATTTTGAATAACTGAGTATTCGGCAGATTGTCTTGATTGTATTCATCTGTATTTGACTGGTTTATGATGGACGGGCTGTAACATTACCCGCTGACCCACGGTCGTCAAAAACCTGGAAATATCAGGGTAGAGTTTTTAGATTATGATTTAAATCATTTTTTAACAGAAGTGGACATTTGTGAAAATTTCTGTAATAAATATAAAAGACACAATATTCAGTAATATTGTTGATTTTACTGCGTCATTGTAAATCATAGTATCATACTACTATGTTTTTATTAATATTTTGAATTTTCTTTTTAATTTTTATTTTATGTATTCATTATTTTGGTTTGTTGTTTTTTTTAATGTATCTAATAGTTTATATATATATATATATATATATTATTTGTTTTAGTATAGAGCATCAAGTGAAACTAAATGAAAATGAGAAATGATGCCTTGGCAACTAGCTGACATAAAATACATATAATATTAGTTTTAAATTTCATTTGAAGTAATTAATTGTTTTGGTTTAGTTTTAGTTAACAGTAGGGCTGCACGATTATGACAAAAATCATAATTGTCAATTATTCACATGAAATTGTAATTGCGATTTATTAATTACGATTAACACAATTTACATTGAATGATGTTTATACCATTGTTTGAAGCAACTGCATGTCATATTTTT
>JAUZSZ010000150.1:6514902-6525475 GCA_034780575.1 Labeobarbus marequensis
GTGATTGGGTGATCAGTGGAATCAGGTGCATGTCGTCAGTGCAATGGATTGTGGGAAATGCAGTCCAGAGTGCAATGAGTCTGTGTGGTGAGTTGGTGACATCTGGTGGCGAATAAACGGAAGAACATGGCCAGGATTCGTGACAGTATACGCTACTGTTCTAATAATTTCCCCATACTCACAAAGGCTGCATTTATTCGAGCAGAAATACAGTAAAAACAGTAATGTTGTGAAATATTAATACAATTTAAAATAGCTGTTTTCTGTTTGAATATATTTTAAAATGTTATTTATTCCTGTGATGCAAAGCTGAATTTTCAGCATCTTTACTCCAGTCTTCAGAGTCACATGATCCTTCAGAAATCATTCAGAAGATTTGCTGCTCAAGAAACATTTCTGATTATTAATGTTGAAAACAGATGTGCTTGATATTTTTGACACTTTTTTCCAGGATTCTTTGAAAGTTCAAACAAACAGCATTCATTTGAAATGTAAAGATTTTGATCACTTTAATGTGTCTGTGCTAAAGTTTAAATTTCATTCATTAAACAGTATTTTGATTATGATTGTTTTCAGCTATTAAGCTACAACTTTAAGAAAATTCATTAATAGATGTTTTTAAAAAATGTTCACATAATGTTTTATATTTCTATCAAATATTAATTTGAAAGGGTCATATATTGTAAAAAGCTTAATTCTATATTGTATTTTTTAAAAATTATTACTATTTATTTATTCGGCATGAATACAAACTTTGAGGCTGATATGACATAAAAATCTAAGACATTTTCAGATGTCTACTAATTTAGCACCAAATCAATTTTGTAATATATAATGTAACATATTATTTTATTTATTTATTAAATTGTGATGTTTTAACACACAAATATGTTGGATATGAAAAGTTATTAGGGCTATTTAATATTCTATCTTTTTTTGGCAGTGGAAGTTAATATATAAATTAGTATAAACAAATGCAGTCTATAGCTGCATTAACACTAAAAAGGCAAAGAATCTGAATCAGTGTATATGCCATTAAACTATATACTGTATCGTACATTTACACACTTTGTAATGCAGCACAGTATATTTCCAGCTCAAAAGTTGATTCTTGATTTTCATGCAAAGCCAATAAAAACCCAAACCGAATGACAGCGACAAAGTTTGAGGCGGCTCTCATGGCACTTCGTTTACATGCGGCACTGCATCTTTATCTCAGAGCTCACTTAACTCATCAGCGTGAAACTGCCATAATAAAAGTGTTATTAAAGACCTCCATAAACTACATTTAAGACTAATTTCTATGCTACTAAAGATATTCAAGACTTTTTATGGCCTTCAATTTGTGAATGTAAATTTATGAAGCTTAAAAAGTGAATGCAAGACATTTTAATGCTCTTTAATCATCCACACACACCCTGATTTAACATGTTTTATCATGTTTCCATCCGTTCCAGAGATTTTCAGTGCAGAAAATCCGGGGAAAGTCTGCAGCCTCCTGACTATAACATATTAATGAAGAGCGAAGAGCAGTTCAAAGGTGTTTAGATTAAATTATAATATTATGATTTTTAAAATTCCAGCCGACAGGATTTTTCATGTCACTGAAGCGGTGTATTTGCTGACAGGAAGGGACAGACGAAAAGGCCCGGGCTGTATTTACACAGAGGGAATGTGAGATTAAATTATGAATAATACGCGAGAGAGGAAGCGAGGTAGGTAAAGGCGAATGCGGGAGGGCGGCAACAGATCCCACGAGGCCTTTCTGCTGGGTTTAACCCACTGAGGCGGAACCGAACGGACAGCTCCGGTTAAATAAGAACAAATTTACTTTTCCTTCCTACTCTAGGGATGGATCCAACCACAATAGCAGATATCCTTGTTTGCTTGCTGCAGTCGGACACACAGAGCACGCATACGCCCAATATAAATATATAAAACAAGTCTGCTGGAAAATCAAGGTTAAAGGACTGTTCACACCAAGAACGATAACTATAACGATAACTATAGTCGGGTCCGTACCAACGCACAATCATTTTCTGTTTATTATACACATGTGCGACAGTTAAGTTGTCTGCCCCTTTTTGGACTTTTTTCATCGCAATTCAGTTTCTGCAAGATATAAACTCGAAATTGTGAGAAATTGTGAAAAAGTCGGAATTATGAAATAAAAAGCTACAATTACCTTTTTTTATTTTCTGAGTTTATATTTTGCAATTCAGAGTTACTATCTAGCAATTTTGTTTTTTCGCAATTCTAATTTTATATCTCAATTTTTTTCACACAATTCTGAGTTTATATCTTACAGTTTTGAGTTTATATTTTGCAATTCAGAGTTACTATCTAGCAATTTTGTCTTTTTTCACAATTCTAATTTTACATCTCACAATTTTTTTTCCTCGCAATTCTGAGTTTATATCTCACAATTTTGTCTTTTTTTATATCTCTAATTTTATATCTCATAATTGTGCCTTTTTCTTGCAATCTTACAATTCAGAATTTGTCTCTCAGTTCTCTTTTTCTTGCAATTCTAATTTTATATCTTGCAATTCTGAATTTTTCTTGCAATTCTGAGTTTATATCTCACAATTTTGTTTTTTTCCTCGCAATTCTAATTTTATATCTCGCAATTCTGTCTTTTTTCTTGCATTTCTGAGTTTATATCTTGCAATTCTGTGTTTATATCTCACAATTTTGTCTCACAATTCAGTAGAAAGTCTGAATTGTGAGATATAACCTCAGAATTCTGAGATATAAACTGGCAATTCTGAGACGAAAAGTCAGAATACTGAAATATAAACTCACAATTGTGAGTAATAAAGTCAGAATTGTGAGAAACAAAGAAATTGTAAAGGAAACAAAGAAACTGAAATGTGAGATGTAAAAAAAAGTCAGAATTGCAAGAAAGAAAGCCTGAATTTTGAGATATAAAAGACAAACATTTCCGATTTGTGAAATAAAAAGTTGCCATTACCTTTTTTATTGTTTTATTCCATGTTGATAACGGGTTTCCATCAGATTCTGATTGGTTCTCAATGTTTTCACTGTTCATCAGCTGGAAAAATCCACTTTGAAAGTGATTCCAACAAGATCGTTTCTCTTTGCCTTTATCATTAAAGTTGTAGTGAGCACCAGTTTGAACTGGCTTGTATTCCAATATTTCTAATATAAATGTGTTTGTAACTTGTTCTGGAGATTAAATTTACCTTTCACTCTCTGCATGAGAGTGGGTTGTTTGTTTACCAGCGGTCATTACAGTGTCTCGTCTTTCTGCTGATATCCTCCGCTCTCCCCGCTGAGGCCTGGAGGAAAAACACTTATCTACGGAGGGAAATGTCAACCTGCGGCTGAGAATATACAGCCTTTAAGGGCCACAAAGCACAGCGGTGACAAGCTAATCAGGAAATGATCAGGTGTGAGTATGATCAGGTGCGGTGGATGGGGCGGCCCGGTGCCGCGGGGAAACAGATTATTACACTGAGGGGTTACTGAACCAACATGTCTGATAACATTTGAGTCTGATGCAAAACCAAACAGAAACTGGGTCATGTGTTTTTAATGGGTCCTTCCTATGATGCAGTACCTTTTTAAATAAAAAGAAATTGAATGTGTTGTGTTTTAAGAACTTATCAGACTTTTTAGAATTACAGTAAGTTCTGGTCAACTTTGTGCACTTTTTGTCATTTAAAACCAGTTATTATAGTTTACTAATCTAAAACTGGAACTAATATTAAAACATTTTCATTACTTGAAATAAAATAAACTGAAATAAAATATAAAAACCTTTTTTCCAAGGTAACATTTTTCATTTTATTTAGTTTAACTTGATGCAGTAAAATAATAACAAATAAATACAATGTAATAAAATGAATAAAATGGCAAAAACAAAAGAAAACTCTAAAACATTGCCTAAAATTAAAATGATTTTTTTAAAGAAAATAAAAATTTCACATTTAATTATGACAAAAATAAAGAGCTTATATTTCATCTAATGTATTTAGACATGTAGGACGTGATGTACTGCATGACATGCTGGAGTTTGACTGATACCAATATCTTTGTTTCAGCTCCATTAAATAAAAAGGACTTTAAATATAATAAATAAATAAAAGGGTTTTAAAATTCATATTAATTTCAGCACACTCTCGGGAACAATTACCCACACTGTAGCAGTCAGAACAAACCCATCTCATTTACATTTCCTCATTAATACTGATTAATACAGCTTAGATTGGATTTTTTGGTTCAGGTCAGTTTCACTCCACAGATATTTCGTTCTTTTATAACTGCATTTAACAACTTACAGTTATATCCCAGCTTTAAAGAGATCAAAACCCTGTATTTTTGTCTTCTCTTCATAACTGTCTTAACTTCAGAAGACTTAGAAAATAGTGCTGTATAGAGTCACATTTAATGGAGCTTGACAAATGCAGATTTTGAAGACATGAGGTGATGAAATAACAGAATAGTGTATCAAATCAGTTAACTGCGATTAAATCACATCCAAAATAAAAGTCTGTGCTTACATAATATATGTGTGTGTACTGTGTATATATATATAAATATACACACATGTACTGTATATATTTTAAAAAATGTGTAGTATTTATTATATTTTTGTGTAATATAAATCATATATAAATATGAATGTGTTTACAAGTCATTTTTTAAAAATATTATATATAATATTATTATATATTAAATATTATATATAAAAAAATATTTCAGCCAAAAGTTATACTTAATTTATTAATATATAAGATAGTATTTAATATATTTTTAATATTTTACTATATTCTGTTATTATATTTTTTATCTATATATCTTTGTGTGTGTGTGTGTGTGTGTGTGTAAACTTTATTTTGGTACTATTTATTTATTTTCCCTTTCATATCAGCCAATACTGCTGATAATACTGCATTACATATAAAAGTGCAGTAACACAAATAAAGATGTGCTATTAAGTTTTATATATAGAATAGTTCAGAATTGAAGTAGTTTATTAGGAGCCGATGTGTGTGTTGTTCTTTTTTTTAATGCTCAAATAAAGCCTCTGGCAGGCCGTAATAGCTGCACTGACGAATGGCTTGAGATTACTGCCAGCTTGTGATTGTCACTTAATTCCATTAATATTTCATTCCTCTTTCAATGGAGTTAAACCGGGTCATAGATGTGTCAGGAAAAACTGTGCCGAGAGACTACAACTGAAAATCCACAAGCAAACATTTCAATAATTTAACCTGTTGGATTTAGCCCATCTCTTCATTATTTCATCAGACTAGAGAGACTAGAGAGCTAGTCCTCTCAAAATTTAAAATTGAGCCAATTACTCGCTGTTCCAAACTTGGCTTTCACTGGATACCAAATATTTGAAAGCATTAATTACTATTTATATGTCTTTTTATAGGCTGTAAAAGCATGTTTTTTCCTCTTCTCTGTCTTTGACATCACTACTCAGGATAGTTGCTAGTTGGTTTGAGATGTGTGTGTATGTGTGCGTGTTCCTGTGGTGACATCATTTCCTTTAGCTCCAGCCACATTACTGACCAGAAACTTGCTCCAGACCTCCAAAAACTGAACAAGTCATTTAAGCTGAGGGATGAAGCTCTGGTCCGTCAGACGCGGGCACTGAGTGCCTGTGGAGATGTTTTCAGTAATGATCTCAGAATTCGAGTGCTGGACTTTTCTCTGACAAACACTGCCAAGTTCACGGCCAGGGTGCTTTCTGTACCGGCGCTCTGCCAGCGGCCGCAGCGGATTTGACAAAAGCTGAACATTACTCACCACAGAGCAGAGCACTCTGGAAAAAAAAAAAGGTACTCTAACAGAGTTGTTTAAAAATATGTGTAATTGATATTTCTTGTTGGGTTCGGTTTCTGAGAGGACCGAGATCTTCATGTTCTCAGATAATGGCAGGTCATTTGTTGGGCAGAGAGTGAACGTAGGATCTCCAAAAGCCTTAAACTCCTTCCTGGTGTCCTTAAACTCCTGTGATTCAATCAGTGTTGTTATTGTTAACTAAAATTATTAAAAATGTTTTTTTGAAATTGAAGTAAAGCTGAAATAAAATAAATATTAGATAAAACATCTTAAGAAAAGAACGTAAGCTGAAATTGCCTTTGCAACTAATTGAAATAATTTGAGTACTAAAATGACTAAAACTAAATTAAAAAATAAATATATAGAAATGTATATATATATAAAAAATAAAAATTGCAAAATGACTAAATATATATATGAAAATAAAAACTAATTTAAAATATAAATAAATACAATAATTATCTACTATTATAATATTAGTATAAATAATACTAAGATAACACTGGATCCATTTGATCTCAATGCAAAGACCTTACTATACAATAATATCATAATATATTCTTATATTGTGATATCTCTGATTGTTTGGTGTAGTTCACTATTTAAGCATTTTAAACATGTTTGTTAAGAAAAATGTATATGTAAATGTTGTGTTGTGCTAATGGTATACTCTTTAGTTATTACCACATTTTTTATACATTTAACTAGATAAAAATGGATTTAATACTCTTTTTTTGGCTTTAAAATGCATGGTTGTTTTGTTCTTGCAATGTAGACGGCAAGATAACAATCTATTATAGTGGATTATTATAGTGGATTATATATGGGTTATATATATTATATATAGTGTGACGAGCGTCCTGTGTACTCATCAGCGTTGCCCTGGAGACGAAGGAGAACCACATGCACCTCCTCATCACGGCGGGATCGGCCACACCTGAGGCTCGTTTGCCCACGGCCAGATAAGCCGTGTGAGGCTGCTTGACGGGGAGACACTTCTCCAAAGAAGCTGAGAACTAATGCGCTCTACTCTTCTTGATTTCAGAGCCCAGCGAGTGACCGATCCTGCCTTGCCACGAGCACCGCACCGACGCACCGCACGAGGGGAGAAATCGCACCACGAAGAGCACCGCTACACCTCAGCCACGCCTATCAACCAACACCTTCACTTTGTTAAAATAAATCCACCCTCCGGGGTATTTATTTTGAGCTCTCCTTGTTGCGTGATTCTTCTCCCCTGCCACTATATATATATATATATATATATATATATTGTCTTGTAAACATGTCTGATAACAAAAAAAATCCCAATCCATCTTCATATTTTTTGTGCAGATTCACCCAGACACAGAGACTGACTCATCCTGAGCGACACCTGTGCTGTTTGCCACAACTATAAATCGTATTCTTAGGGACAAAATACGGCAAAAAGCAGTTTCATGGCCAGTCATTTTTTTCAATTCACCCACCATTGGCAGGAATATACAGCAGATTGGCTTTTAATCAAAATAGCATTTTCAGTCTCTCTTGCATTGATTTAAGCCGGATTTATATCTCTGTGACTAACCCCTTCTCTAATATTTTTCATCAATAGTTTTGCATAATTACCAGCCTATTGCAAATATAATATAAAGCACCAATATGCTGTGCTCCTCTTGTAAATGAGGCTGTTATCTGCTAATTTCTTTCTTTAGGAGCTTGATAGAAACACTCATATTGTTTTTTGTTGCTACAGAATGAAAGTGGGAGGTACACGCACTGCTTTTGTTTCATAAGCTGATGAATTTGTATGAATAATTTTGATTTATTCAGGGTCCCCTGTCTAAGGCTGAATCAATCGAGAAAATTAAACATGCACGCTTTGTTCCAAAACCTAGTGTGCGGCCTTGATGTTTATAGTCTACATATGCAGCATTCAGAGCGTTATGAAGACTCATAAGTGAATGATTTGGAACAATCATCATCTGTGCATCATATAGCATCTCACACAAAATGCAAAACATTCGACAATTGATTACCACAGAATTTGGAGTTGTTGCTAAGCTAACAGTGTAATCTTTAAAATACTAATATAGTTTTTGTTAACATCATGAATTAGATTCGTTGTTGTTTTTTCATTTTTATAAGGTTTTGTTTATACATCTGTTTTTTATTTTAATAAAAAATTTTTTAATTGCATTAATACTAAACTAAGTGCAAATGAGAATGAGAATGCAAATGTTGTATTTGCAATTAGCTTAAATAATATATATATATATATATATATATATATATTATTATTATAAACAGATGAAACTTTTAACTGTAATAATGTATTAGCAAATTTCTAAATTAACATTAACTACGATTTGTAAACACTTTAGGGGTACTTTTCATAGTTAGTTCATGTTAACTAATGAAGTTAAATAATATTAACAAATAGAACCTTAAAGTAAAGTGTTATACTGTAAAGTACTTTTTAATTTTAGTCAATGATAAAAAACCCTGTCTCTAATAAGCATAAAATACTCAGTTCATAGCATGCTATATGAACTATAATTCACAAAGCATTGAGGGTTTGCCTTGGAAACATGTGAATTTATCCAAAACAAGGTAGTTTGTGATAAAGGCACTCTTTGTTCTCCAATGATGCCTTAATAGGCTGCCTATGTAGGCAGCTCACTAGGTTCTGGAACGGAGCCACGGGTCTAAATTGCTTTTTTAGTGTTACTGAATCTCTCCTTAGCACTACAGCCAAATGTAACAATGACGAGCATAGATGGGAAAATAAAGAAAGAAAAAACTGCTATATGTAATGCTAATTGATTCAACAGGTGCGCTCATTTGTGTGATTGGCAGGCGATCACCATGGCAACAGAACAGTGGGATGACAGCCAGAGACTCACAGAATCCCACACAGTACTTAGAGCCTGTCACTCACACACAAACAAGTATCGACACATCTGCCAAACACACGGCCATGCAAATGTTCCCTAAATGATAGTAAAACCATTCTCTCTAGTTTCCGCTTCGCAAATGACTCACTGTCTGTTTACATACGCATCAGCAGTGTGATTATTGCCAAAAAGAGTGGGGAAATACTCAGATGAAGACGTTTTAAATGACATGGGCAAACCATCAATTCCGTTTGCGTGGTTGTTTTGTATTTCAAAACCTAAATTACAACATAAAAAGTTAAACTGAAATACAACAGGACCATTTGTTGTATTTTCCAGCTTTGAATGCAAAATGTTAGTCAGTTCCTCGGTGCCTGACCTTCCTCATTTTGTCCAAACGCTGCTAAAAATACCACCATTGGCAGAAACATGCAGCAGATTGGCTTTCAATCATAATAGCATTTTTAATCTCTCTTGCATTGATTTAACCCAGCTTCACATCTCTGTGACTAATCCCCTCTCTAATATTTTTCATCAATAGTTTTGCATAATTACAAGCATACTGCAAATATATCAAGTGCCAATATGCCAAAAAGGCCTCCATTTTGGCACTTCCTTACATCAATGACATGCACTCTTTAAAAGTAGATTTTTTTTCAACTTTTATAAGCGCAACAGCATGCATGTCTTTAAAGTTAGACATGGTCTAAATTGTACTTTCAATATATTTCACTGCATTTAAAAAACAACCATTATGCTGCACTGAAAATCCTTTACCTAATTGGCTGTTCTTAGTCAAAAACAACGGGCCTTTTATAAATTTGACAGCCTTTTAAAAATTGCTTGTAAATCTCTTATTGCGCTATATTAATAGCACCAAATTTTGTATTTGATCTTTTTGTCAGCTTGTTTTCGTTCCATTAGCTGACTGATCGTAGGTCTCATGGATATGAGCTTATGCACCTCACTTCTTCAGTGAAAAAAAGCATTATTTGTGGACATTGCTGGGTAGATTATTTACAAATTGTAGCCTTTTACTGATTACAAATTACATGACGAAGATTGTAGTTAATAGCATAATCTGGATTACACAGTATTAGGAAATGTAGTCTGACTACTTTTTGGTTACTTTTAGATTACTTTTAACCTAACTCGCTTATCACATTGACTTGAATGTGTTTATTGTGCACTGTGTTGATTAAAAACAACAAAAGAAAAGAAAATATATTTCATTCTTTTTTATCAATATCATGAAATGCATTAAACATTACAGCAGGGTTTCCCAAATTGGGGTTCATGAAAAAACTAGGGTGTTGTGCAGAACACAACATGAGGGTTAACATTCATATTACGAATGATTTTGGAAAAACACTTCCAGTATGCTTTAAATGATCACATTTTCATGTCAATATTTATTTTAATAGTTATGTAAAGACAATGTAGTGGACTTTTTATCAAGCTGTATGACATAATTAAAATCTGTTTTGATGGCTGTTAATTGTTTTTATTGTTTTACGCTGTTTAGAAAAGCATGTCTAATTAGTGACGTGCAATAAACAGGCACAATTCAAAATTAAAGCTGTAATTATGTTTTGTCAAAAAACTTGTGTTGGACTAATGCAATTCCTCTGTTGAACTACAATTCCTCTTTTTGCTATTGCATGAGTTATGTACATGCTACCTGCAATAAAAAGTTGCAGTACAGTGCCTTGTGAAAGTATTCATACCCCTTCAATTTTTTCACATTTTATGTTGCTGCCTTATGTTAAACTGCTTTAAATTATTTTTTTTCCACATCAATCTACACTCCGTACACCATAATGACAAAGCAAAAACAGAACTGTCACAACTTCGTAAATTTATTCAAATCAAAAAAA
>JAUZSZ010000150.1:6615960-6626659 GCA_034780575.1 Labeobarbus marequensis
TCATTATAACTGGCTGTGCCGTCCCCCCCCCCCCCTGTCTTCGGTATTGCTCACTGTAAAAAATACATCAACTTTAATCTTAAAAAGTCTATGGTAAAAACGTGTTAGCTGGTAAGTAACGGTAAGTTCTCTTACTTTATACGGTGAGACATTAGTAGAGCTAATGGTACATTTCATGTAATTTTACAGTAAAATACAGTTAAATGTTTTTGGAAGTGTAAAAGAATGTAATTTTCGAATTTACATTGAAAATTCATGAAACATGTTTTTTTTATAATATTTTTAAACTGTAAATTTAAGTTCAATCTGTAAATTCAATCCAGAACATTTTTATGGGAACATTATATCCACCACAGGTGCCTTTTTGTCATAGGTAAATAAATTTAAATTATTAACATAATAATGTACATTGTACATACAGTCTGTACAATGTACATTATGATGTAAAATGTTATGTACTATGTGCATTTGTAGTATATTTAAGATTTTTTTTAAAAAATGTTTTTGAACAGATATTCATATCTTTTTACTGTAGGCTGCATTTCCTAGGTCAAAATGCAGTAAAAACAGTAGTATTTTGAAATCATTAAAATTTTAAATTTCAAATTTAGTTGTGAAATGTTGAGAAATGCATTTTTGACCAACTAGAATACAACCATCTAGCAAAACAACTATTGTTATTGTTATTTTAATTTATGATGATGAATATATGCAAGTTTATATAATAATAATAATAATAATTATTATTATTATTATTATAATTATAATTATTATTATTATTATTATAGTGCTTGTTGCGGGAGTTATGATACATTTTTTGCTGTTTTTATAAATAGGTTTTGTTGTGGATGATCACAAATTGATTTCAGCTTTATTTATCAGTTTAGTATAACAGTGTAGTATATTATATTACAGAAATAAAACTACCGTAATTCAAAATTGCTTCTGCATATTGGATATCAGACTCCGAAACCATTAATGGCATCTGTATCAATCACAAGAAAGTATAGCTGCATCAGTGCACTTACAATACAGTCCAAATCCTTTTTTCTTGTTTAATAGAAAATCAACAACATAATTTGGAATTAATTTCACTGTTTTAGCTTTAGGGAAGCATTTTGAAGTTTTCAATGTATAAAGTGGGTTAATATGAATGATAACTATAATAAATTAGGAACTAGATGAGAAAAAGTGCAGTAATTCTAATGAAATGTATAAAGAAACTGAAAGAACTGTTATGATTCATAATTATAATTTGAGCAAATTAATCATTATTATCAGTTTAACCTTGATGGTGCATCCCAACACTACATTTTCTGTTTTTATATCATTAATTAACTAAATTAACATTGACAGCTCTTTTTTGAGATGATCACCTGGAGACTCAGCTATCGGAAGATGGAAAGACTGTAAGACTGGAAAGAGTTTCTGACTGCACTAATAACCACACACACACACACACCCACATGGTCCCTGGTTTCTCAGAGAGATCTCAAGCATTTAGGCCGTGAGAAAATCTGGCACTGTGCGGATCTTCTGACAAGCATTTCTGAAAAGTAAATAGTTCAGTCTAATCTTACATAATCTTCACGTGGCCACACGCCTGTCTGCTCTCTCAAACGCGATCAATTTCTCTAAATAAACAATTCATCCCATGCAGAAGATCTCAAAAAGGTCCCCATCTCTCTTAGAGCTAAAAGTTTTACGTATGCAACAGCACACAATCAGTGCGTCTCGGTAGAAACGAATGGCAGATCCAGGGTCAGAACTCTGAGAATGTCAGAACAACAGAGAAAGCGGCTGTCCTATTTACATGTATTACTGTCCACGGATCGTTAAAGCCTTTGAAGAACCTGATTCTCATCAGATGCTCCTGGAAATGTGCTGCACAGTCAATACTGTGAGCTTCAGCCGGACCCAAACTAGAACAATAGAGCTGTTCAGTTTGTAGTCATCCTAAAACCTGGAGGAAAAATCGTTATTTTGAGCAATAGCTTCCCGTGGGAGATTCTTTTGAGACTTTGGAGTAACAGTTCTGAATTTATGAGTAAAATATGGTCTGCGGTTAACATTGCTCAAAGAGACTGTCACATTTTGTTTTATAACATAAATGACACACTTTTCTACTTTTCTAAAAACACATATCTCAAAAATGCTCGTTCTCTAGGGGTTTTTTGAACTGTAAACTGGACCGCTGACAGTCAGCATTTTCTGCTTTTATTAAAGTAAACCAATGGAAATGGTTTAGGCTTTTTAGCTTTTAATCAACTGAATATGACTCTGACCACAGAGAAATAACAGACTCTTCATCTGAAAGAACTGTAATAAGCTTTTGAGGAACATTGGAGCTGATGAAGTCAAGGTTGCGGTGGATATCAAGGTGCGCTCATGCACTTTAAACACTCTATGAATGGCGTCTGTCTTTAATCAGTTCTGGCGTTCGCACTAACATCAGCCTGATTCACACATTTACATAAATCCCTTCACAGTCGGGAGCAGTGATACATGAAGATCATGAGAGAGATGCTGTGGAGTCTTTGAATACCAGAATCAAAAAGCATCTGTATTTTTTCTACTTTTCAATTTTGTGTACTAAAATGAATTTCATTTTGTTTTAGCTACATTTAGTAATTTAGTTTTGGCATAATTTATCAGCTCAAGCAATTCTACATTCTAACCAATAAACCACTTTACAAAACTTTCAGTACATTAGCATAATAATGCATTAGGTATCATAAACATTAAAGAGCAATTTTTTAACAGCATTTATTAATTTTATTTAATGTTAATTTATTAATAAAATTTTGATTGTTAATTTGTTTATACATAATGTTTATATATTATGTGCATATTTAGTATATTTAAGTTTTGTAATGTTTTGAACGCATTTTCATATCTTTTACTGTAGGCTGCATTTACTTCATCAAAAATTGTAATATTGTGAAAGAACTTACAATTTAAATTATTTACAAATTAAATAAAAAAAAAAATAAATTTTGTATATAGATGATTTTCAATTTATTTTGTTTTATATTCTGCCTCAATAATAGTATTTTATTTGTTTCTAACACAAAGTTAAACAAGAAATCTTTCATAGTGTCCCTTTTTTTTATAAAACTGAAATCACAGCTGAAACAAACTCAAGGTGGTGAACCTGTATGTGGCAGGGGGAAGAAATGACACCGTTTACGCTGTACATTCGCTTGTAACTGCATTTTATACGGATATCTTAAAATCAAAAAAAAATTATTTTTACCTTTACCCTTGTAGTCGTTGATTTGTCATAAAATAGTAACATGTTTGCTTTAAATGTAAAAGCTTTTCACTTGTTTGTAAGTCTGGTTGCCCTGAAGGTCACGCACACAGATGGAATTTTCCAGAGTGATTTATGTTGAATTGATAGATAGAGCCGGTCACACGTATCACTGCTGTGACCTCCCAGAACTTATCAGAGGCTGATTTCACCAGCTCACAGTTAAAATAAACCCACGGATACCTGCGCACACATTCAATCTGGTCCAGGTTGACCAGGGGAGAGGAGAAAAGGTCTCTTCTTTCATTCTGTGAGATGGCGAGAGAAAACACGAGGGTACTGTAAAGAAGGACTCTGAAGTTAAACACATTTATGGTGTTGAATACATCTAAAGGAGTGGAAGCAACAATATTTGGACTCTTATTGATTTTCAAGACCGCAGACAGGAATGTTTTTACCGCTTGAAGCTAAAATACCTTCTCCTATACCAGTTTAATGTGCAGAAACAACTATAACAGCTGCAAGGCACAGACACTTTTCACAGAGTGAATTTAGTCACATTTTGTAGGAAAACTGGTGCCATGTCTGTCTTATTGCAAGGTACACTTATACTTTTGACATTTCAACTCAGAAACGACATATGTATGAATGTATGCGTGTGTCTGTGTGAGTATTTATACTGATCAGCCAGCCACAACATTAAAACCACCTGTCTAATATCTTGTAGGTCCCCCTCATGCTGCTGAAACATGTCTGATACATAAAGGCATGGAGCAGGGCACATTTTCCTGCAGAAATAGGACACTGCCATCAGGGAACAGCATGGCCATAAAGGGGTGTATGTGGTCTGCAACAATCCTTAGGTAGGTGATATGTGTCAAAGTAGCATCCACATGAATGCCAGCACCCAAGTTTTCCCAGCAGAACATTGTCCAGAGAAAACTGTTTATTTGAAGTGTGTATTATCCTGCATTGCCTTGAAGGGTGTACACAACCTGTAACAATCTTTAGGTAGGTGGTACTTGCCAGAGTAACACCCACATGAATACCGGGACAAAGGGATTCCCAGCAGAGCACGATTCTGCCTTTCTCCCATAGTTCAGACTCCTGCTTCCTCTTCCCCAATTAAACACGCACCCAGCCAAACACCTGATATAAAAGAAAATGTGATTCATCAGACCGGTAACCTTCTTCCATTGCTCAATGGTCCAGCTCGGTTGCTCATTCAAGCACTTTTGCCAGTGGACAAGGATCATCACGTGCGCCAAAACTTGCCTGACTAGGCCAGACATAACAGCATTGACTCAACCAATGGCATGAGTTTGGGACAAGACTATGACAAGAAGTTTCTGAAATTACACGCGTCACCTTGGAAGAACAGAAAGAGATTGAAAATGGTCAAGTAAAACTACATTATGGTTTGTTTGGTGCAATAAGCCTTCAGGTAAAAATGACTATAGAAGTGTAGGATGCAGCAACTTTCTCCCTGTTTATTTGAAGTGTGTCAGGGTGGATTATCCTGCTTAAAGAGCCCATTGCCATGAAGGGGTGTAAGTGATCTGTAAAGATCTTTCGGTAGGTGGTATGTTTCAAAGTATCATCCACATGAATGGCAGGACACAAGGTTCCCCAGCAGAGCATGATACTGCCTCCATTAACCTGCCTTCTTCCACAAGTAAACAACACACCATCGACCTGATTTAAAATGTGATTTATCAGGCCAGGTAACATTCTTCTGTTGCTCCATTTTCCAGTTTAGATGCTTGCATGCTCATAGATACTTTTGGTGATGGACAAGGGTCATCACAGACACTGAAATTTGGCCAGACATAACAGGCCAGACATGACAGCATTGACTCAACCAATGGTGTGAATTTGAAACCAAACTAATATGTTTGTTCAAGCAATTCCGGTGTAGGATGCAATAACTCGCTGTCTATTTGAAGTGTGTGATCCTTTATCCTGCTTAAGAGCCCACTGCCATTAAGGGGTGTTCATGGTCTGTAACAATCTTTAGGTAGGTGGTACTTACCAAAATAACATTCACATGAATGCCAGGACCCAAGGTTTTCCCCAGCAGAGTATGATTCTGCCTCCATCAACTGGCCTTCTTCCCATTGTGCAGACTCCTGCCATCTCTTACACAAGTAAATAACACACATGCACTGGCCATCCACCTAATCTAAAACAAAGGTGATTCAGCACTTTCGGCGCTGGACAGGAGTCATAATGGGTGCCGAAAGTTGCCCGCCTAGGCCAGACGTAAAAAATTTCACTCAATCAATGGTGTGAGTTTGCTTGACTATTTGCTTGTTTGAGCAATTCCAGATGGAAGAAAATGTGGGGAACAGTATATGATATTAATAATAATAATAATAATTTGTTACATTTATATAGCGCTTTTCTAGGCACTCAAAGCACTTTACATAGTAAGGGGGTATCTCCTATATTACACACTTCACCTAGAAAAACAGAAAGAGATTGAAAATTGGTCAAGTAAAACTGCATTACAATGCTTGGTGCAAGAAACCTTCAGGGCAAAAAATGACTATAGAAGTGTAGGATGCAGCAAGTCTCTCTCACTGTTTATTTTTTCTGCGTTTGGGGGCACTGGCCTCATCTGGCAGATGGAGATGTCAGTCAGACTGCGTTCCTTTGTTATGCAGATCTGAGGGGAAGAGCGTTTGGGCCACGGATGTCAAACACTGTTTATTTTTCCTGAATATGTGACCTGATGCTCAACTCTCCTCCCTCGTTTTCTCTCCTCCTGCGCGTCGGAAATGCCAGAGATTATTTAAGACTGTTAAATGGAAACAGCCATTGTGAACAGACTCTGATGACCCCAGATTGCTCGAGTGCGACCAATGGAACTGCCAAGCTGGTGGGGTGAACATCTAAGCGCAGATTATACCCGCTCTACACTCATGCTAATGCGTCTCCGACCGAGATCAGGGTTCATGTGCAGCATTAGGATGTAACTGCTGTGTAATATTTCATTGGAACGATGTGCGCCGGAAATAAGCGTCATGTTTACAGTCTAATGCTTTTAAGGGCTTGCATCTGTTTTAGGAGAGGTGAATGTACTGCTGGCGTAGAGGACAGGGATAGGAATCCTTTTACCTGATTGCATTTGAGTGATTCAATGCAAAATGCGCAAGCCACATGAGAGATATCTAAAGGGGTAAATTTACTGGCGCTTCTTGTTGTGGAAAGGGAAGCTATTAAATTGGTGAAAGAAATAAACAGATTTACATCGAAGGAGACACCAGTGCTATATTTTATACCTGGGCCTCTTGGCAACCAACAAGAACACCAAGAACTGCTCATATTTTATTCAGAAAGAGTAATTGTCTTGTTTTACCTTTATTTCTTCTTTTTATTTCAGTGCTTAATAGCTGTTCAGTAATTTAAAGTATAGCTTTTGAAATTTATTCATTCATTATTCATGTTGTGGCTAATAACCCAGCGGATAAATCTGTGCTGTTTCTGGAACAGATCTTTATGCCAAAGACATCGACATACATTTTTTTTTAAAGAACTAACTTAAAGAACATAAAATATCTAGCAATATTAGTTTTTTTCTTCTTCTTAAATAAGTGAGCAATGTCCCCGCCTTTTTTTAAAATTTTTATTTATTTATTTTTTTCAGTTTAGCTCAAAATGTCCTGTCAAATTTAAGTGTCTGATTAATTTGTCTGTATTCTAAAAGTGTGAATGTGGGCATTCAATTTTTCATGCTATGTTGACATTGAAATTCTATAGTATATAATATATAAACATTTAATAAAAAAAAATAAAAGATAAATATTTCTTTTTTGTTTGTTTGTTTGTTTTATTGTATTTTAGTTCATACATATTTAAATACAAAAGACATTTTAAAAAATCATGTCTTATGTTTTAAATTTAAATATTTATGAAATTAAATATTATAAAATATTTTATATTTTTATTAAAATAATAAAACGAAATAATAAAAAATGTATTTTAAATACTTATCTATCAAAATTAAATATTTTGTGCCCTATTAAATAAAACTAATGAAAGTTTTTATTTTATTTATAAAAAATAAATATATAAATATTTAATTTTATTATTTGTGTTTTAGTTTATATTTAAATACAAAAAACATATACTGTAAAATAAAAAAGTCATATCATGTTTTATATTTAAATATTTATTAAATAAAATATTATAAAATGTTTTGCATTTTAATTACAAATAATAAAATAATAAAAAGTTTGTATTTTAAATACCTATCCATAGAAATTAAACATTTTGAGCCCTTTTAAAGAATAAAACTAATGAAACATATTTTATTTTATTTATTTGTTTATTTTTTTCCAAAACAGATCTATCTAATACATCTCCACTAATGGTTTGATTATAATTTTAGGTTTTATTTTTCATTAAAAAGTACATTTGCCCAGACATGTTTAGAACTCTTGAAATAGATTATGTGATCTTCAACACAGCTGATGCTGTACTAATCACATTTCACCCAAATCACCTTTGACTACAGAGAGAGATGGCTAGAGGGGGCCCCATCATTTAAAGGCCACGGCTCCAGATGAGTGTGCAGGCAGGTGGCCCCATGTGCTCGCTGTCTAATGTGTGAATTGGATTCTGGCACTTGTGCGGACAGCAGGCTACAGCCTCTTTAATAGCACTCAATCTGTCCCGGGTCTGCACACAGAGCGGGTCAGCGTCGAGGATTGCTCTACTATTATCCGTTCTATTGCTGATTCTCTGCAGCCTTCACAATCTGTGGAGTTTCAACACTTTTATTTCTCACACATTATCGTGCATCAGTCGGATTTCCTCTTCCTGTCTTTGGTGTGAGCTGGGAGAAGTCATATTGGACATATGAAGCAAAATCAACTCTTGCTTTTCTGTTGAAGAATGTTGGAGAGTTAATAGAGAGAAAATAACTGACTTCGGCTCAGTTGTTCAAACCGTGACCCAAATTCAGACAAGAACACTGACCCAGATTCCAACATAACCACAGATTTGATGGAAACAATGACTCAGGTTGGGAATACTGACTGACTCAGGTTTGGGTGGGAATATTAGTCACAAAGGTACAGTTTATCTCTCTGATCTCAGAGCAGTGGGGGATCGAGCTGCTGCTTGTTTTTAGATTATTATGATTATTTTAGTGCCATAGAAATCACACGCCATTCTTTTAAAGCCAGTAATTAAGAAATAGACTTCAAACATTTTAATAACCACCTATTGGTCTTTGTATCTTTATTTTTTTTTTTTTATCTAAATGTTTTTAAAATTTACTTTAGCCATGGTTCATTAACAAATCATATTAATTCATAACCTAAATATTATCTGTATTTTGCACATTAATAAAATGAACTGAAAATTAATTTTACAAATTATTTCTGTCCTGCACTTTTTGTCACATGAACAGCTAAAGCAAATTTTCTACTGTTTGGCTGTTACTTTTTTTAATTAATTTTTTTCATGTGATCACTCAAAAAAAAAAAAAAAAAGTACATGATGTAGTTGTTCTTATGATGGACTCATCCATGAGTTTTCAAAAATCATTATTCACTGAAAATCTCATCATCTGTCTTAGTTCTCCTTGGTGTGTTTAGAAAGCTTGTGATGTCTGATTTGTGAATGAATCTTTTGAGTCTTTTAAATGAATCAGTTTACAAAACTGGTCTGAATGATTCACTTGATTTTGACTCTTCTGTTTCTCTAGTCCAACGTTCTGAATCAATGATCCAAAGACGTTGAAGACTGTATCCAAAGTAAACCACACTCTTTTGCAAATGTCCAATTAGATTTTGTCACATGAACAGCTAAAACGAATTTTCTTCTGTTTGGCTGCTGTTGCGTTTTCCTTTTTTTTTGTTTTCACTGGATTGCTCAACAAGTGCAATACATGTAGTTGTTCTTACGATTAACTCATTCATGAGTTTTAAGGCAAAATTCACTGAAAATCTTGCCATATGTCTTAATTCTTCTTTGTGTGTTTAGAAAACTAGTGATGACTGATTTGTGAATAAATATTTTGAGTTGGATCTTTTCAGTGAATCAGATCACAGCTGAACTGGACTCTTCTGGTTTTTGAGTTCAACTCGCTGAATCAATTGATTCAGTCGCGGGAGTTAACGAGTCATTATCTCTGAATAGCAGCTTCATTTTTGGCTGTTTTACATGTAGAGCTATTGTATGATTTCAAAGAATTAATATATAATAACAGCACACAAGTCTACTTGTATGTTACTTCTGTGATGCTTTTACATTTTTGAGTTTCAGTTTAGAGATTTTACCTCCAACCATTGCATAAAAAGGAGCAACCAACACAGTCGTCATACAGAACATGTAAATAATGACAAATTGTGAATATAATATCAAGTAACATCATAATTGCATCCAAATGCGCAGCAGTTCAAATATCTACCAGCCACAGAACAGCAGTAAGAAGACAACATAACTATGTTTTTCTTTATATTCTTATGTGCAAAAGCAGCTCAGGGCTGAAGTTTTGCCCCCTCTGTGATCCAGAGACTCTCTCAAGTGTCTTCCTGACATCCTCTCTGCTAATGAAACCGCAGAACACCCTCAGCATAAAAGCAGGGACTGTGCTAACAGCCTCTGAAAAGCTCTCTCCATTTGAGATTCGACATGCTTAAGCAGGGGTGAAATTTTCAAGAGGGAAAACAACTTTTAATCTCCGTATTGAAGCAAGCCAAGTCCGTGTCCTTTTTCTGTTTCACTGGCTTTGCTCTTGATCGTTCAAATAAAGTCCGGCTGCATCTGGGCGCTGCCTTTGATCTTTGGAGTTTAACAAGCTGGACGTTTCTTTGTTGCAGGACGCACTTTGTTGAGAAGGCCAAAGCAAGGAACGTACCAGTTTTTGGTGTGACGCAGCAGAAATGGAAACCAAGTGAACAAGCGACATCTAAATCTGTGCTATGTCAAAGTACTGCATTTTACTGCGGCTTACAAATTAATTTACAAGTTTTAGAATCTCGGCAGGAGCCATAGATCATTGGATAACCAGTAATTATTTCTGTATCATAATTATTTATTATATTATCATTTATATACACTTCACTTCACTTCACACCTTCACTGTTTGTTGTATAAACTTATAACAAGAAGTTGAGAAAACTTAAAAATCTGCTTAAGCAGTTGCCTTAAACGTTTAAGTTCTCTCAACTTTAATTTTTTACAGCACTGTAAAAAAAAAAAAAAAAAAAAGTTGAGCCAACTTAAAAGGTTTAAGACAACCAGCTTCAGCAGATTTTTTAGTTTTCTCAACTTCTTGTTTTAAGTTTATGCAACAATAAGTTGAGAAAACTGAAAAATCTGCTCAAGCTGGTTACCTTAAACTTTTAAGTTTACCCATTTTTTACGGTGTTCAATTCAAAGAGACATTAAATATATGTATTATAATAAAAATATTCTAAACATATACTACCA
>JAUZSZ010000150.1:6864712-6875895 GCA_034780575.1 Labeobarbus marequensis
AACCGTTCCATCAGCCTCCACGTCCTTTACCATTAGACTAAAACAGCGACGGCTCTGACTCACACTTTGACATTTATTGCAACGGCATGCACACACACACACACACACACACACCATCATGTTTAATCTTTCAGTGTTACAAGCGGATCATGCAAGACTGCAGCATCAGCCGTGACCAGAATGATCTCGACGGACACGCATACAACAAGCATCTGTCCTGAGAGCACTTTATGGTCAGTGGTCACGATCCAATCAGATTTATTCCTTGAACACTGTAAATACTGTTAGTCGACACACTCTAAATAACTCTGAATGTTAATCAATAAACACCGACACCTTAAATAATCTGATCGCAGAGTGGCATGATTAGTGTCCAGATTTACAATGACCATCTGTAATAAGAAAATAATCAATATAATTTAGACTTCTAGACTAGAATATGAAACTATACGTTTGTGCCCTCAAACTAATTGATAATATGCAGCCCAGAGGCTTTTAAAGAGGAGAAAAAGAGGCAGTGGCTCCACAAAAATAAAATAATAAAGAGTACAAAAATAAATAAAATACTATAATATGACATTGAATAATGTACCTTATGGGCTGATGTCACTGTTACAGCATTATGTTAGAGAAATAAGTGATTTATGTATATTTTTCAATATCACAGGCTATAAGAACCCAGCAGGAAAGCAAGCAATATGAGCCATAAAGGGCAAAATAATGTCTCCATACACTAAAAGTTGTATTTTATGGTATTTTTGTCTTTGGTAGGTATAAATGGCTTAATTTAAAGCAAAAGCAGTAAATAAGAAGTCAGTGTTTAGATTACTAGCGATGATGCATTCATTTGTACAAAAAGAATTGTTCAAAAATGAAAATTCTGTCATCATCTACTCACTCTCAAGTTTATTACACACACACACACACACACACACACACACAAGCCACTGACTTCCATAGAATGGGGGAAAAAAATACTATGGAATTAAATCACTACCAACAACTATTTGGTTACCAACATTCTTCAAAATATTTTCTTTTGTGTAACAGAAAAAAAGAAACCCATACAGGTTTGGCACAACTGTAGGGTGAGTAAATGATGACAGAATTTTCATTTTTGGGTGAACTATTCCTTTAAGATTTTTTGAGTTGCGTTGCTTTTTCTCCAGGTGTGTTAATATAGGACATTAAATAATATATAATCACTAATGTTTCTTATGCTATAACTGGTACACCAGCATATGAAGTTTCTCAGGGAGTCTGTGTATCTTTGTGAGGGAGTTTTTGCATCATCAACACGAAAAGTGCCTCCACATCACTACGATTGGCTGATTACCCTGTAAACATGATAATACCTTCATCTTGGGTTCCCTTCATCACAATGAGTGGACCGTCAATGTGATAACGCTCACCTATCACACTCAGAAAATCATATAATAGAGTGCTGCAGGTAAGACAAGTAGGCCAAAACACGACAACGATTTTAACATTTCCAGTTCTATTGCCCTGAAGGTTTTTTTGAATGGGTTTTTGGTTGAAATAAGATCTGTGGTTAGCACAAACTCAAGATATTTTCACTTTTTATTCTACAACATAAAATGCACCAGTAAAACCCTTGTGATGTTTTTAAAGCTTTTACTAAATGCAGCTAAATGGGACTTAGAGAGGCTGTTGAGCACAATTAAATGTCACTGCTCACTAGTCCACTTTTACAGCCTTTTACAGTCACAAAATCGACTAAACTCACTGTATTATGTATGCAAGGCCAGTAGTTGTCAATGCATGCATGATGTCACTGTTTTCACAAAATTCACATTTTACATGGAGATGAACTTGAGAAGACTCTAAGAGAGAGAGGATTTTGAATCCTCATCTGATGCATCCCTAATAAAAACTTTCTCTTTGTTTGACCCAAATGTCTGCTGTTTGTTCTGGACTCTTGAGTGATGAATCTAAATGCAGATATCGATTATCTTTCAGGCTAAAAAATGCAGAATCCGATTCTCTCCTGCTTAAAAGCTTCAAGTGTTTCTCCAGAGAGCAGCATCTCCTTTTTTTATTAAATCAATGACTGCTGTAACCTCCAAAAGGGCCATGAGCCAGTCTGGGGGTGGAGAGGTTCCTTTAATGTCCTTCGGCAATACTCTGAACTTCCTGTTATCTCAGACCAAATCGAAACATAAAAAAAAAAAATATCTTCGCTTGACCAATAAGAGTCAGTGGCCCTACTTGCCTAGTCCTGCTAAAAATATCCTGATGTATTATAGACAGACATATGTGTGTGTGTTTGTAACCTAGCTATAGTTTTAGAGACAGAATGAAAAATGTCCCCAGTTAGCCAAGTCTTAAAAATGTTTTAGGGAAGCCTTGTCAAAAGGAAATATGGGCTAAATAATATCTCTATTCACTTGTAAACATGCAACAGGTCATATGATAGGGTATTTTTGTGTATATTAATTAAGGCTGCACAATAAATCAGAATAAAACTGAAATAGTTATTTAACAATTATTAAGTTATAAAGGCTGCGATTTCAGAGCGAAGCGCAGCGCTGTGTTCATTTACACAAGAGCAGCTCAAGGTCTGGTGTTTTCAGTGTCTCAGAGCGTCTCGGTTTACAGTAAATGCTGCTCCATACAAACTTGTCCCTATCTTCCAAAACTTGTAATAAGAAGCGATTATCAGCAAAAGAGAAGCTTTGAGGGCTTCCTGTGGTTTCCTCTCAAAATAATTGAAAAAAAAAGTTTGATGGTTTAACATTTGAAACTGAATAAGTTAAAGACCACCATAAATGTTAGTATTGTAGTTTTACAGTTTTAATGTAAATTAAAATTATTCTTATATATTTTTTCTTAAATGCTTAATTATTTTCTAGTAAAATCTTCTAATTTTGTGTTTATTTAATATTTTTTATCATTTTAATTTAATATTAATAATAACAGTAACAACTATTTTATTGTTATATTGATATATAATCACAATAATGATAACTTTATTATTAATTTAATTATATTTATATTATTATTATTATTAACTGTGTTTAGTTAGTTAGTTAGTTAGTTAGTTAGTAACAACTATTTTATTATTATATTGATATATAATCACAAACATTTGGCCACATTTTTTGCCAAATTGTGCAGTCCTAATATTAATTAGTTATCTTAATTTAAGAATAGTAGACAGAAGCTGATGAAAGGTCAATGTTTAGATTTGATTTAGATGATATTTTAGATGACAGTTTTTTTATTGAGATTATATTTCTATTTAATAATATTAATAATGATAACTTTATTATTAATTTAATTATAATAATAATTATTATTATTATTATTAACTGTGTTTACACTTTGTGTACAAGTATGAATCATTGAAATCATCAGATGGATCATTTCTGATTTTCTTTTTTGCTGCAAGCTGAAAAAAGAAATACGGTTTTCTGGGAATAGCTGGTTTAATCTTATCTTCATCTGACAAGTGCACAAAACTGGGAGACCATTTACGACTTTTACACCAGAAAAGACTGTTTGAAGATGGTTGACAGCAGGTTGAATTCAATCCCATTTTGAATTAAATGTGAATTTTTTAAGTAGTAAGACGGAAATAGTATTTTCTTGCTACTTCTAAATTCTCCTATAATCTTTGAAAAATCCATTTTTACAGTGCATAGTCCAGTTCTGTCAGATTTGTAAATGATGGGCTCTAGAGCTCATAATTTACTGGAGTGATCAGTATCTCTCTCTGAGTGAAAGCGCAGAGCTGGACCTCTGGCCGGTGCGGTTGAGGGGGTTCTGGCACCTCTCCACAGCACCTGAGCTCTGTGACACAGCTGCTAATTACGGCAGTGTGTGACACATGGCTGCGGCACACACTCTCTAATCTCTCTCTCGCACTCCCTAATCAGCAATCAAGAGCTCCAAACGTTCCTCCACTTCAGATGATCCCAGATGCTCCAAACATTTCCACCAATTTTCTAGACAGCGCTTTGGCTGTGATTCTCATCAAAACATGCATGTTCTGTTACTGTTCTGTTAATCGAGCTCAGCACCTTGTCTGATATTCAGTCTTTTAAAATCAATAAAATGAACTGAACATGGGTTAACATAATACTATTAAGCATTTCACACATTTGCTTAAAATAGCTAAATCAATATGTTACTAATGGCTTTCTGATGATGATAAACTATAATCAATAAGCCACAGTTATTGAATAATGCAAATGTTTTAAGACAGCCATGCAAAAAAAAGAAGAAGTAATAATTAATTAAAAATAACAAACTAATTACAATTATTTGATGATATACAGTTCCCATTTTAATCAGAACTATAAAGGTAGAGGGTTACATTAAATAATATTTCAATAATTAAATCACTTATTATTAAAATAAATATGTTTATTGAAGAAATTCATATGAACATTTAGATTTTTTTTTTTTTTTTACTGCTAGTGTTACCATATTAGCAGTGCAGATTTTTCTACAGGTTACATTATTACACCTAAGGCTATTAGTCATTGTTATTGAGTCATTTGAATCATTCACTCAACTGATTCGTTCAAAATCAATTCATTTAACAACCTATAACTGTTGCTCGGAGACTCACTTCGATTAAAGGTCCTTGCACACTGAGTCTGAAATTTTGTATTTGTTTTTTCGTATTCGTCATCCTTTCCTATCAAAATGCTTGCTATGGGTGCAAAAACGCAGAAAATCGAACCTGATCCGAATTTTTTTATGACGAACGAAATTTTCAGAGGCAGACACAACGTGAGGTCTTATTAAATTTTTAACGTGTGCAAATTTTGGACGAGAATTTCAAACTGTGCAAAGACCTTAATTCTGTTTCTGCTTTGTTTTTTCATTTTTGCACTAAAAATAGATGTACCCTATTTATATAAAATTCTTAAGTGTAATTATTATTATGCTAAATTATCTCTAATTAGCATAAACACTCAAGCACAAGAGGGGCAATTTAACACATGAAATTAGCATGTGTAGAGGTCAGAAGGGACAGACCTGTGTTCCGCATGAGTTCTTGCTCTGAACACAAACCTGAAAAACAGCTCAGACTGAGAACATCTGGTTGGTGTGATGAGTAAAGCTGGTAACAGGAAGATTGCTGGTTTGAAACCATCACCACTGAACAAGACCTTTAATCCTAGCTTGTTCCTGCATGTAATACATTCATGTTGACATCACAGAATCAAGAGGTAGGCTGTGTATTTTCTATTAATATTATAGAAACGCTATATGTTTTTAACAAGTTAAAAACATATCAGCTGCCCTGTCAACCGCCCTGAATACCCCACCGGCGAGTTTTGTACTACGCTCTTGTTTTCTTCAGAAAAGTTTATTTTAATTATTCAGGGAGAATTGACAAACCCTGTTGAGTTCTTGAATGAGATGCAGAGAGTTGTGGCACTCCGTTTGAGTTGAGTTTCAGGCATAATTTCTGTCAGTAATCTCCCTGGAGTTCTGTCGGGGCGATATATTGATCCGCAGCTCGGTGGTGCGTGACTGACAGCAGCTCCGCGCGGTAGGAGACGCTACTGTTTACATGATTCTCCAATGACTCACCGCCATGTTGCCTCAGCATGCATAAATTAGCATCTCATTCATTACAGTATTACAAGAATATATATATATATATATATATATATATATATATAACAATGAACAACACTAAAGTAGGCATATTTTTCAGTTAATATTAATTTCAGAATTTACTAGAATATTTTTAAAAAGCTGTATTTGCAAATTCTGTAAAGCATTGTAAACAAGGGTATCTTTTATTACACAATGCCACATTTATAATTTATGGAAGCCCATTTCCACCACAAAATAAAAAATAAATAAAGAATAAAATTAAAAACTGACGTTTTATCTCGCAATTCTATATTTTTTCTAGAGAATTCAGAGTTTAATTCTTGCAATTCAGGGTTTTTGTTTGCTTTTGTTTTGTTTCTTGGAATTTTGAGTTTAAATCTTGCAGTTCTGCATTTTTTATCAGAATTGCCAGTTATATCTCACACTTCTCAGTTTATATCTTGTAGTTTATATCTTTTTTCCACCATTAGAATTTCAAAATAAAGGTAATTGTGACTTATCACACAATTCTGACTTTCTTTTCTTGCAATTGCGAGTTTATATCTCACAATTCTGACTTTTTTTCTCAGAATTAAGAGACAAAAATCAGAATTGTGAGATTAAATAATCACAACAACCTTTATATTTTTTTAGTCATGTGACAGAATCAAGCTGCCATATCAATTTAAACAAGAACCCCTGAAAAACAAAGCACGTACATAACAAAAATAAATCAAAATCTATATATGAAAATATGTAGAGACCAAATAAACACTGCATACCTGGATGGTTACCCATAGCTTTTAAAATGCATTAAACAGTATGTATACATGTATATGCAGCAGCCATTTTTATATCATCTGAAGACTGAATGTTGCTGTTAAAATAAATATAAGGAATCTGGCAAGCGACTGCAGTGTACTGAGAACTATTCTCTCCTTTCTAAATATTTTAGAAACCCACAAGTCTAAAATCCTCTTTGAATTAATGATAAACAAAAGATTTAATTTAAGGAATTTACTTCAATGAGCATTGCGTATTCAGTAAATACTCATTATGAGTAATTGCCATTCCTGGTAGACTGGATTAAGGAAAAAAATTATTTCTTTGAACCAGTTTTATTACAACAAAACAAGAAAAAATTGAGATTTTTTCTCCATGGGAAACGTACATCTAGGTCAAGATGATAGTTGATTTGTTGCATAGACTGTATCATTGATGTAGGCTTTTGAGAGACATTTTAACTGTAAAATGACAAAAGGAATGCCTTTTTAAGTAAAAGTAAACTATGTTTGGCCACTTTACGTGTCTGTCAGTTGGCTATGTTCTGTCTAAGTAGGCGTTCTTGGCCAGAAGATGCAGTCTGGCTTTGCTAGACTACCACACACAGGCTTCGAGAAAGTGAGCATCCGTTTCTGCCCTTTCGTGAAGGTGAGGGAGATTTTCAGATGACTTTAATCTTGGAGACGCCGCTGAGCTGCGGTAATTATGAGCGCTTCAGAAAAGGAAGATTAACACTCTGCTTTTCAATTAACAGCCTGGAAATGTGATTATAGAGCAGCACGTTTCTCAAGGGGGGGAAGGTTTGTCCTGGCCACTTCATTCCTCTCTGCTGCGTTTGTTTTAATGGCTCTCAGTAAAGCTAACAGCGGAGAGTGTTTCTGGCTTCATTAGAGATGAAACTAACACTTATCACGTTCCCCCAAAAGTTCCCAAGCCACGGAGAGACGGCAAATGAACGTGTGTGTCCGCGGATTAGACTCAAGGATTAACATTGATGCAGACAATGAGGAACCAACAATTAAAACAGATTAATTAGGGGAGAAATTTCTCTCGCAGGGGTCAACACAAACACTCGCACGGCCCTGGAGGAACGAACAAACAGCTCAGCACTAACAGAGCTTACTGAGCCCTAGATAAATGAACTGGCAGATGTTCTGCACCCAGTGTCCTCTGAGTTGCTCTTGATGTTGAAGTGAATGTCGTGCTTTCGAGAGGAGCTGATTCCTCGGCGAGGGACTTCTTGAGAGTCAGGCCTCATCGCGGCCTGAGAGCTTTAAAAGCGTTGTGAAACGCTGTCAACAATGTTTTTTTCATTTCTGTTATGTGGCATATGCCGAGTGAAGCTCAATATTCAGATAGGCAGGACTTGATTTTGTCAATCAGGATTTGACTGGACCATGCAACAGGCAGCAGACCTTACACAATAATTAGTGCTAGTCCTCAAATATGATTGGCCAAGTGACGTGTGTTGTTTGTTTGTTTGTTTTTGTCCGTGCATTAGCGGCAGTGCTGTTTTTATCATTTTGATTTTTGTTAATATTTAAATTTTAATTAATAATTATATATTGTATAAATATTTTAATATGATGTAGTTAAAGCTTTTGTCATTTTGTTGTGTTTGTCATTTTTAGTGGTTATTTAAAATGTCTATAGATTTATACTTCAGTTTTAGGCATTTTAGTTCATCAAATGAAAATGTTGCCGTGGCAACTATAGCTGAAATAAAATGTTATGTTTTTTATATTTTAATTTCACTGACATACTGTTTTTTATTAATATTATAAATCAGTTTATATTTTCATATTTTCTAATTTCATTGTACACTGTAAAAAAATTGTTTTTCAACTTAGATAATTTGTTACCCCCTGACTTAAAATTTTTAGTTTAGTCAACTTGAAATTTTAGGTTACTCAATGTTAATTTAAAGGCAGGGTATGCAATTTTTCAAAGACGTTTTAGAAAACTGAGTCGGGGCCGAGTACCAAAACAAACGTGTAGCCAATCAGCAGTAAGGGGTGTGTCTACTCGTGATGTGGAGGAGAGAGCGTTCAGTGAACAGCTGAGCCGAGCGACAGAAAAATAGAGATGGCGGATGAAAAAACAAAAAGAGGAAAACGACTGCAGAAAGATAAGGCAAGAAGTAGGACCCGTGTAAAAACGGATCAGCTTTCCAGCGCTGGAGAGAACTCAAGGAGCGGAAGGCCTGCGATCGAACACCGAGCTCCACACGATCACCGGGCGCTCAGTGCTCATGTACCCCAACGAGAGGAGCATAACCTCGGCTAGTCCTTCTGACATTTGCCGCTGGCTCTGATGTCTCTGTAGTAGATAAACATAAGATTATAATTCGTTTTGGGTAAATCTAACAGGTAATCTTTGGTTTTTATTCTATTGTTCTATTAATATGTTTAAATGAAAACGAAGAGGCGCAGTGGTGTTTGACATATTTCGTCTGTAAATACAGTGAGGAAGATTGCAGCAGCCGAGGCGAGCTGACTGATGTTACCAAGTACGATGCTCTTTGCAGAATTACCGGACTTGCGTCGTTCTTCCGCGGGATTCATACTCCCGAGTCTAACTCGTGAAGTCCGAACTACCGAGGATGCAAGTCCGATATTTGCGTACTTGGTATCAAGAAACCTGCGCAGACCTAACGTTACATCACCAGACCATCTGCCTAATCTTCTCGGTAGTTTAGACCGTGATGGAAACGCAGACAGCAACAGGTCTGGTGAAAAAAGTTCCTGGGACATATTGTTCCAGGTAATTTCGGTGGAAAAGCGGCTTATATTTCACAGAACTAATCGTTGCCTGGGTTGCCTAGGTTACGTATATGTAGGGCGGAGCTATCAAAATAGGGGCGAGACCCTTTTGGGGTAGGGGTGAGTTTGTTTTGGTGATTTCAAATATCAACATTGGCTTCCAGAAATTACATACCCTGCCTTTAAGGGACAACTGGAATATTTTAGTTGACTAAACTAAAAATTTTAAGTCAGCGGGGTAACAAATTATTTTAAGTTGAAACAACAATTTTTTTTACAGTGCAGTTACGTTTTTTTTTTCTGTTGTGTTTTTTGTAGTTTTGTATTTTATGTCTATGTAGTTTTATAATTTTTTTAAATTTTATGTATTAAAATGAGAAATGTTGCCTTTGCAACTTGATGAAATAAGTTTATATTTTAGTTTAGTTTAGTTTATTCAAGGAATGGAAATTATTTTTAATGGTTTTAATTTTAGTTTTAATCAAATATAATTATCTTGTTTTTTATTTTATTTCAGTTAATGTTTATTTTATTTCAAGTAAAGAAAATGTTTTTTTAATGGTATTTGGTTAAAAGTCCTGATTACTCTTGTGGATTTTTACTGACCTACAAGTAACAGATACATAACACAAAGACAAGACTCATGTGAATCATTTACTGAACTGGTTTGTTCAACAAAACTGATTCATTCATGAAGAAAACAAGTTATGAATGAACTCACTCAACCCATTTGTTCTAGCACACTTCCATTTATTATATAGTGTTTATGGTTTTCTATAATTTAGAATCACAACAAGTTACTGTCTTTATAAGTGTCTTTACTCAAATCATTTACTCAAATTTGTTTCTGATATTAACTTCTTGATTATTAAACTGTTACATAAAAGCAATGTCATGCTTGCGGTCATTCAGAATTGTCATTAAAGAAGAAAAAACATCTTTGAGGCAGAGAAAGTTATTTGAGTTTGATGGATGAGTATAAAAACAACACTGTTTTTCCTTTAGAAAAACAAGCACTGATGAATCATGCACAGTGGAAAATTATTAAGGAAACAAACTGACCTCAAGCTAAGAAGCTTTTAATGAAAGACTTGCTAAAGTGACAAGCAGAACCTTAGGTTACATGGCAGACCTCAGAAATTCATAGTTTTATTTAGTTGCTGTTCAGGTTTTTGGTGTCCCCTACCAAGCTAGCTCTAGATTAGCTAACCAATGTCTTAAACCAGCACCTGTTAGGCCTGAAACATACTGTATGCAAATACACAGACGCTGCTAGCTACGCAAGCTCGATTTAACATCTTTGCATTCTGAAATGTGGCAGAGCGCAATACATTAAACAATGCTAGTATGTGTTGCATGGCTGCAAGGGGTACATTAGTGGGCATTAACATAAATTGTCTGCTTCTACAGTCAGTTTTCTCTTTCAGGTCAACTATGGCAGAGCAATAGTTTGAGAGGAAGCTTGCTGAGTAAGATCTTGTATATATGTTTAGCCCAACACAACAGGTTTAATAGAGTGCTGGTGAAATGAGGCCTAAAACCTAAAAAGGAGTTTGCATTTTTGAACTTGAAGTTCCGTTGTCCTGAAGTTAAGGGTTTTTTTGTTGTTAAATTCCGGCAATATGCTGTGATGGTGACACTGAAGTCATGTGACCATGGTGTAGTTTGTTTATAGCCTTGACTTGCTAAATGAATTTAGGGCTTCAAAATTATAGATTTTTTTTTTATCCATTAAATTTAAAACACAACACAATGAAGTGAAAAAATACAGGTAAAACTGTACATCTCAAAAAAATTAGAATATCGTGAAAAAGTTCTTTTTTTTTTTGTAACATTTGAAAAAGTGAAACGTTCATATATTCTAGATTCATTAGATGTAAAGTAAAAAATTTCAAAAGTTTTTTATTTAATTTTGATGATTAGAGCTTACAGCTCATGAAAGTCAAAAATCCAGTATCTCAAAATATTAGTATATTTACTTCTGAGTTTTATTAAATGACCATCCCTACAGTATAAATTCCAGGAATCTCTTGTTCTTTGAAACCACAATAATGGAGA
>JAUZSZ010000150.1:7951770-7963534 GCA_034780575.1 Labeobarbus marequensis
TGTGTGTGTGTGTGTATATATATATATATATATATATATATATATATAAACTGGCTACTAAACTGCCTAAACTGGACTAAGTTTGCTTAGAATCAGCTCATCAGAGCCTTTTATCCCCTGAATTGTATTACATGCTGTATGGTTTTGGTTCACAATTTTTTTTTTTTCTTTATGTGTGAATTGGGTTACACTGGTTGTGCTGTACTGTATGATTCACTAAAACAAACTTGCAAGAGACATTTATAATTTGATCATTCACTAGGTTATTTACTGAAAAGAACCAATTCCACTTAAAAAAAATGCTGGATTGCTTCAACCCAATTTTGGGTCAAATATGGACTAACCCAAGTTTTGGGTTTAAAATTTAATTTAAAAAATTAACCCAACAGTTGGGTTATTCCATATTTGACCCAAAGTTGTTGTTTTTTTTTTTTTGTTTGTTTTTCCTCCATGAATCGGACTATTCATATTTTCACGCTATCCTGAAGACCTTAATTAGTTGCTTCAGGTGTGTTTGATTAGAGTTGGAGCTCAACTCTGCAGGACAGTCGATCGCCAGGAACAGAGTTGGGCAACCCTAGACTTCACTAATCACACTATAGATTTTGATTCCCTTAAAAGAACCGGTTCATAACAGTGTTTTGTTCATGAATCTGGCTACACTGATCGCACTACAGATTTTGATTTACTAAAATTAAATATTTTGGAAGAATTATTTGTACGTGAATCAGACTACACTGATTACACTGTAGGTTTTGATTCACTGAAAAGAACCAGTTCATAAGAGTGTTTTGTTTATGAATCGGACTACACTAATCACATTATAGCTTTTGATTCACAAAAAAAGAGCCAGTTCATAAGAGTGTTTTGTTCACACTGATCACACTATAGGTTGTGATTCACTTAAAAGAACCATTCATAAGAGTGTTTTGTTCATGAATTAGACTTCACCGATCGCACTATAGATTTTGATTCACTAAAATTAAATGTTTTGTAAGAGTCATTTGTACATGAATCAGACTACACTGATCACGATATAAGTTTTAATTCAGTAAAAAGAACCATTTCATAAGAGTGTTTTGTTCATGATTCGGACTACACTAATCACACTGTAGATTATTGATTCACTAAAAAGAACCGGTCCATAAGAGTATTTTGCTCATGAATCAGATCACACTGATCGCATTATAGATTTTGATTCACTTAAAAGAACCAATTCATAAGAGTGTTTTGTTTATGAATCAGACTACAGTTATGACACTATAGATTTTGATTCACTAAAAAGAGCCGGTTCATAAGAGTGTTTTGTTCACACTGATCATAATATAGATTTTGATTCGCTAAAACTAAATGTTTTGGAAGAGTCATTTTTGCATGAATCAGACTACACTGATCACAATATAAGTTTTGTTTCAGTAAAAAGAACCAGTTCATGAATCAGATCACACTGTATCTTTTGATTCACTAAAAATAACAGGTTAAAAAGAATACTTCGTTCATGACTCAGACGGCACTGTTCAGTTTTTATTACACTAAAAATAACCGATTAATAGGAGTCATTTATTCATAAGTCATATATTTTCAATTCACTAAAGAGAACCAGATCATTTGTGATTTGGACTAGACACTGTTTGTGCTGTACGTTTTGGGGATTTTAAGAATGGATATGAAGAACTACTACAGTGTAACCCATAACGCAAGCCAGACTCAAACCTGCACTGCCCGCATAAGCGCCGCAGCAGAACGTGTCAGAGCATGTGCGCCAACTGTGTTCTTTTTAAAGGTGGAATGAATCATGGCAGAGGACACTGGGCGGGCGATTTGTTGAGCTAATGGTGGGTGAGACATCACATTTTCATGTTTGCAGGCCCAATGCATCACAGAGGGCCACAAGCATTGATCACAGTTTACATCTCCTCTGCAGACATATGCAAAATCTGTGTTTACTCATTATGTCTAGGTTTTCAATTCTCTGTCAGTGAATATGGATTAGATAAGCTCTCTTTCTCCCTAACTCTCCCCCTCAGCGCGAACCGAGCAAGTGCTTCTAGAGGCCGGGACGGAAATTCGGTGTGAAATGCGAGGGCTGTCTGCGTGTGTGCGGGAGCTGACAGGATTTTAGGAGTGTGGAAATGGAAATAAGAAGCAGGCTTTGGATGTGCCCAGCTGCCATCCTGGAGGAAAGATGGTGTCTGTCGCAACTGGCCCAATTTCAAAATTGCCACGTCCGTTTACTCTCCATTATTTACACAAATCTGTTTTGTCACTCTCTCTTCACCATTTGCTTGGACAGATGCATTAAAACACTCAAAACAATCAAAGCTGAAGCGGCCGCTCGCGTTGGACTTGATTGACGAATTGGCACACCGTTCCTGGCAAACGTGCCGCTACACAATGAAAAGCGCATGCTGGTGCTGGCGCGACGTGAATCAGGCGTCGGATTTCAGAGGAATAAATTGGACTATCAAATTCATCTGAATATATATGATGTGACATGTTTATCATAATATATTTAATATTTGATATGATAGATCTTAATGTCATTTATTCAGTGACTGATTGTGGGCGGGAAAACAATACAAGCAATCAAGCAGAATCAGGTCTTTAGAGAAACTGCCGACTCGCATTATTTGAAGAGCGCTTCTTTTTATCAGAACGATATTTCTCTCCATCTTTCTGGAAGCATTATTTGTCCGGTTTAATGGGTTTGTTTTTTGGGTTTTATTTATTTTTGCAGAATTGTAGGAATGGGGATAATTATTTATCCATTAGCAGCTCTATGTTCTGTGCCGTATGTTATTCCAGCTAAAAATAGTGTCTTCATGGCTAGTGTGTTCACAGACCACCACAGAGATGACCTACATGTGGGTGAAAATCTTGAAAAGGTCACGTTTCTAACTAAAATCAGAAGAAAAATAAGAAACTGTAGAGTTTTAAAAAGATAATGGATGTTTGTTTGTTTTTTTTTTTAATGTTTTTTGCACTGCAATACGTTCTTGAAAACTAAACACATTTACTCCCGAAACGGCATTTTGTTTATTTATTTTATTGTATTATTGTATTTTATTTTATTTTTTGGTAAATTATTAATTTATTTTTATTTACTTATTTATTTTATTCTCCCCTATTATTGTTAGTTAGTCTACTGCAGGGTTATTATAGTTTTAAAACTGTTTAAAAATAAACTTTAAATGACACTTTTAGGCATTTTCTTCTGCATTATAGAAATGAAATTAAGATATTTTTGCATGCTAATGAGATTTTAATACTAAAAGTAGGCTGTTTTCATTAAGAAAAGTATGATTTCTTATTTCTTATTTTCCCAGACATGATTTTTAGTTTATTGGACGTAAACCATGTGTACACACTTCAAAAATCACATTTGAAACTGTATAGACAATTTAAAAGAGGAAGGGAATCTCAAAATATATGGAGCAATGTTTGTGTAGATACAGTCAAATAGAGCACCTTATAAACACAATCAGTTTCGATTTCAGCTGATCCCGAAGGCCCTAGAAACATCTAAACGGCCTTGTTTACACTCCTCAGTCCTTGTATCCTCATCATATCTGGATAATATATGAAATCTGCACGTCGCATTTACACCCAGCCACAGAAATGTGTCTTTGTTAGACAGACAGAAATCCGATTGCATCCATCCTGCTTTAATCGTGTTATGTGCAAATCTGTGAGGTCTAATCTACTTTAGGCTCCAAAGAAATTGTCATTATATGCGTTTATATAATGTTAAATAGACCTTTATATCATTTATGTACATTAGAACTAGTGAGAGACTGGCAACAACACAAACACTTAAACTCTCAGTAATTTCTCCCTGTAAGTGAACTTTCCTAAAATTAAATGTTTCTCAAAGGTTAGTTAATGATAGCTTTTCAAACTGTTTTTAATGTTAGCTTTTCAACCTGTGTTTTTAATTCCATATTTTATTTTATTTTATTTTATTTTATTTTATTTTATTTTATTTTATTTGTTGGCCAAGAAATTTATTTATTTATTTATTTATTGTTAGTCTTTTTATTATTTTATTTTTTTGTTCAAGAAACACCTTATTTTATGTTATTCTTTTTATGTTATTTATTTATTTTATTTTCGGTTTTATTTTATTTTATTATTCTTGCAATTTTTATGTTATTCTTTTTATTCTTTTTAGTTTATTATTATTGTTGCTGTTGTTGTTAAATTTTTTTGTTAGTCTTTATTTTATTTTATTATTTTAATTCATATATATTGTTTGCCAATAAACACATCTTATTTCTTTTTTATTTTCTTTTTTTAAATTAATTTCATTTGTTGGCCAGGAAAGAAATCTTATTCTTATTCTTATTCTTATTCTTATTCATTTATTCATTTATTTATTTATTTATGTCTTCTTCTTCTTCTTCTTCTTCTTCTTATTTATTTATTTATGTATTTATGTATTTATGTATGTATGTATGTATGTATGTATGTATGTATGTATGTATGTATGTATTTTTTTCATATATTTATTTTACATTTTATTTCATTTTATTTGTGGGCCAAGAAATACATCTTATTTTATGTTGTTATTTTTTATTATTATTATTATTATTAGTAGTAGTAGTAGTAGTAGTAATAGTAGTAGTACATTTATTATTACATATTTTATTTTATTTTATTATTTTATGTTTGCCAAAAAACACATCTTAACTCCTTTTTTTTCCTTTTTTTTTCATCTTTCCATTTCATTTGATTTGTTGGCCAAGAAACAAATCTTTATCCACAGAATGTGACATTGCAGAAAAACACCTGTCTTACATTTTAGACTGAAACCATCTAATTTGCTCTCAAGAACCAAACTCTCCAGGCTTCATAGGAAAATTATTCTTTAATATTCTTAATAATTTAATACCAAACATTCCGAAAAACATTGGTATTTTCTAACCTTCCCGAAAGCAGCGCATCACCAATATAATCATAGCTAGCAACTCTTTTTAAAATGCATGTATGTACGGAGAACTCTCTTGCCTTCTGTTGTTTAAAAGAAAGACACGGCTCAGGCTTCATTCTGCAGCTAATCACAGAAGTGAATTATTGCGGAGGGTAATAAAGCTCCAAATGCATCGCCTTTGTTCCTCTTATCAGCTCAGTTAAGCAATTTACCTACACATTCTCTCTCTATAATCACCACCCGGCTGCAATTATGCAGTTCTAGAAGTTTCTGAAGAGGATTGTAAAGCGAGTAGATGTCATCAGATACAGCCCTTGAAAGGAAGACTCGAGTGTGCATGCTTAAACATTTAAGATGTTAAACAGGATATTAATAGGCTTGGATGCAATTATATTAACTACATCCTTTCAAGTCCAAAGCCTTGTATTATCAGAGTAACTCATAAGATCTTGTTCAGATTCTTATTTATTGATTTTTGACTCATTATTGACTCACTTATAATAGAACCATAAGGAAATAATTTATGTTTTAAGGATGTTTTTATTGGAAATCAAGGCAAAATGCAGATTAAGTAAATGTTTTTGTTGTTGTTGGTTGAACATTTGAATTTCGATACAGTCAAACTTTTCCATCTACATCTGATGCAATATAGTTTCAGATTCCAGAAGTAATTCCTCAGTTTTCATGCTTTAATGTAAAAAATCTCCCCCGTAAGTCTTCCACCCACAGAGCTGCAGCCTGAGCTTCAGCACTAACAAACTTTATCACTGCTTTCATATACAGCGCTTTGGCAGCCAGCCGGCCCGTATCAGCACAGATTTGTGTATCCGTTGATTCCTGCTGGACTGAGCGGGGCTTCAGTGGCCACCGGGAGACCTGAGAGAAGCAGCGGGAGATTTTTAGCCACATCTGTGGCCCGCATTTAACCACAAACACAGGTCACGATGACTTTTTTGTGGCCTAATGCATCGGGAAATAATCTGTGTTTGAAAATCAGTTTACAGTCGTACTAATTATGATGAAAAGTGGGGGACTTCATGTTCTCCCTCGTTGTTCATTTCATGTTCCTTTTGTTACTTTATCTGCTTGGTTTATGTGGGCTTGTTGTGGTTGCTTCAGGAAAAATACAAATGTGTTGCAGAGGAGGGTGAAAAATAGGAGGATGAGTTTAAAAGGCCTGATTCAAGGGTTTACCTTATATTCCTACATTATTACTGAGGCGTCCGTACATGTGCTGGAATTCATTCTAAAATAATTCTACATTTTAAGTGAAAAAATAGAGCTGCACTAAAAAGAACAGTCAACTGGTTAACAAGTTATCTTATTGTTAAAGACTGTATATATGATTCAACAAGAGGATACATGTAATTTTACTGTAGAATACTGTAAAATTATGTTTAGTATAAGTAGAAATTACACTGTAAAAATCTGTAAAAATGTACTGTATTAATATAATTGGAATTTCCGTATTGATTTGTTTGCATTTTTGAACTTTGCAATTAACTGCGTTTTGTTTTAGGGTTAACGGAAATGTTCCTAGAATTATTGGACTGCCAGTGTATTTAACGTTTTTTTTTTTTTTAAGTGTATCTTAAGTGAAAATCAGTTATATATTTACTTTTTTATTATTTTTTTAAACATATATTACTAGAATTCCCTGCATGACACATACGATTTTCAATATAGGCTTTGTCTCATTTGTAATTTTAGTCATGCATGTTACAGTTTTATTATTATTATTATTATTATACTGTATACAATACTGTATATAATACTGTATATATATATATATATATATAAACAACAAAATCCAGGTTACCCTGAAAGTTTCTTCATTTTATTTGTTTGTTTGCCAGAAATTGAACAGGATTTTTCTACAGGATTGTATAAATTTATTTTATTTTATTTTATCAAGTCAAGTCAAGTCACCTTTATTTATATAGTGCTTTTAACAATACAGATTTTAACAAAGCAGCTTTACAGTATTAAATAGGAAAATAGTGTGTCAATAATACAAAAGGACAATAGTAAACACTCAATTTTCAGTTAAAGGCAGTTCATCATTGAATTCAGTGATGTTATTGTCCAGCTCAGTTCATTTTAAATAGTATCTGTGCAATTATCTGGAAATTTAACAGGATTTTTCTACAAAATGTGTTATATAAATATGAATAAATATGGTTTATTGCTCCATTTTTTTTCAGTGGCTCCATGGTCCAAGTGTTATTTTCCCGCTGACATTTGTGTAGTCAAATTAACATGTTAATCAGTTGCCATTTCATTATTGACAGAATAAAATCATTACTTATTGATAATTCTTCTCTAGAATAGCAACAAATCATTACCCGCTGTTTACTAGAGGCTTTCCTCAGTAAGACGGAGAAAATGTAGACATCTCAGGCTAATCCCTTCTTATCCGGAGCCAAAACTGGTCACTTTCACCTTGATTGCTTACGCAGATTTGGGAAATGTAAAATAAACGTAAATGCAGAAGTCAGACTTTATGATAAGGTTTGATCATATGATTACTTCCTCCACAGAATGCCCATAAATGGCACCAGTGGAGGGAAATGAGCTCCACGTGTGGGAAAGAGCTGGAGCTGAAAATTGGATCATCTTGTAGAAGATTTCAGGAAGAGGTGGAAGATTTGGAGTTGGGTGAGAAGACATAGTCCATAATTCTTGCAGCACAAACACTCATCTCAATCAGTGATGACCTGCTCTCCATAAATCAAGAGGTAACGTAAAACAAGGTGGAGGAGAAGAGACGGAAATGTGCTTTCCTTTCCCGTCTCACCCTCCTGTTATCTTGAAAGAGAAAAACGGAAGTCGACAGATCATTCACAACATCAGAGGCAAAGATTAATGGTTTATCCTTGAGAGCAGCAATCAACAAACACATGACGACATGCCTCACTAGCTGCAGCCGCGAAATGTGCCACATGATTTACTAGGCATAATAAAAAGGGAAATTGGCTCTGTATATTTCCCTCTAATTTCATTTCCAGAAGGGGTTTCTTCCATTCGTCTTGAATAAGATAATTGAACAAACCTCATAAAATGTATATTTAAAATACATATTTGGATTAATACATGGATTTTACATTTTTGTAGTAAAATATGCACAAATTATATATATATATAGATTGTTTATGTTGCTAAGGGAGGTTGCTAAGGCTGTTGACCAATCAGAATCAAGGACTTGAAAACTCAGGGGCGCCTGTAGGAGTTCAGCTGAGGGTATGAGATTTTTTTTTTTTTAAATGAATTAAAAAAAAAAAAAACTTTAACCCTGAAAACGACAAAAAACAACAACATCGTCAGAGACATCCATCGTGTTCAAACAGGAAAACAACTGAAAAACAGCGTGAGTGGACACAAAAACCAAGAATATTTACAGAACTCTGCTTAAAGTTTTTAAGTTAACTTTCAGAAATGTAGTCTTTTATTTCAGATGTTTGTAGTTGATTGTCTACTTCATCCAGCACAGTTTGGTCTCTGTGTTCTTGTTTGTTTTACTGAATGAGAAAGATGTCGGTAGAGGGTGCTAAAAGTAGCGTAATCATAAACACATATTTTAGTTCCAGATATGGGTGTCATGTCATAAAATATTTTAATACCTCTGAATTTACATTTAACATGACCATTGTTTAATAAAAACATTGTTAGTTACTAATTTTTACTTTTTTAAAATTTCTACTCAAATAAATTATATATTGAAAGTGAGCAAAGAACAATACATTCACTGTAAAAAAATAATTTGTTACTATGCTGACTTAAAATTTTTAGTTTAGTCACTAAAAACCTTTTGAAACAATTTTTTTATAGCGTTCTCACCTACTACAGTCTATCGCGTGAGTTTAAGCACTCTCAAAAAACATTGAGAGCCGGGTCTCAGACAGCACGCAACCACTGAATTGAATTCTCTTTCGGGTTTTCCTGTGCTTGAACAAACAAATACACCTCGCCAGTTTAAACACGCAAGCACAAAAATGAATTCAGCACCCGTGCGCGGTGTTCTGTGCACACACAGTACACACTGTGCTCACAGCCCTTGAACAACAAATTAAGTTGTGCCTCTTCTTGCGCTCGAAAGAACAAATACGTACAAAATTATAACAAAATACCATCTTGGCGAGTATCCTCGAAAAACTGTCGCTTATGTTTTGAGTGAACCTGAACAGTTGCGAAAGAAATCAGATGTATATCATTTCAATGGATGCATTGTGTCTTAAAGTGACCATGCCTAATTTACTATAGCTGCTGTCTGTGTCCTTAATGTTAGTCCAAGAAAACAAAAGAGTGAAAATCACTCACTGCTCCTGACTTTGTAGTTTTAACAAGAATTAATCTATATGGAAATTATACAGTGAAGACTATACAATGCTATTTTACATTTGATTATTTGGTTTCTGTACCTGAACACTTACAAACTTGAAAAACAACAACAACAACAACAACAACAAAAAAACTAATTTGTATTTTTGTTCTATTTATTTATTTGTGCTATTTACACAATTTCAAACAGGGCCCACGGGTACAACCTGCACCGGGACCCCACAAACCCCAGCCCTGAACTCAACAGAATTGTGTGTGAATGGTTTTAATGTGCAATGCTGTAAAAACGCTTAAAAAGAAACATGATGTGACATGAGCAGATCTAAATGTAATGCCACAATCAACACTTTTCCTTTTCACTTTATTCGTGACAGCATAATAGATTTAGTTTAATTGTGCAGGGACATAATTTGGTGGCATTTTTGCCTCAAGCCCCCATTAATTTCAGACCCGTGGCCAGGGGAAGGCTGTATGATTCAGTGAGAGAGCAGTCCAAATGCGTTCGGACAGTTCACAGAAAAGAGAACTGACTCAAAAAAAAACAAAAAAAAAAAAAAGATGAAATCACGAATGATGGCATCGCTGGTTCATTGCAAAAATGGCTGCCCACAGCTGTGTATGTTCATATTGTGTGTGTGTGTGTGTGTATATATACACACAGATATACTTTATATAAATACATTTTTTTATATATATAATTTTTTAAATAATTGTGTATATATGCAGTATATAATTTAATATATATATATATATATATATATATATATATTACATATTTTGTACTAAAATATGCAAATTATTATGTCTTAAAAAATAAAAAAATTATATATATATATAATACTTTTTCTATTTACCTCTTTGCATAACATATGTAAACGTGTAACATGAGCATATATAAAAGATAATACAGTAGCCAGTCATCACAAAATAAACCTTGAAAAGGTGAACAAAACCCATATACAGCACATACAGTGACAAATTTTCTACTTCATTTTTGTTTCTGAAGAGCTGTAATATAGCATACAGATATACATTATAGAAATTTGATTTGCATCTTTTTGATTGATGCCTTTTCTCTTTTTCCTTTCCTGCATTCCCTCAAAAGCCCCTGAGTTGAGAGTTTCCGAGACAATCATTTTGTTTTAAAGACATAATATGTGTGCAAAGGGATGGTAAAAATGCAAACATTCCTCACACAGTTGAGGATCTCAGCTCGCACTGTCACTATGGCAACTGAAAGCTGTTGGAAGTCTATGGAATAAAGGCCAGCAGAATGAAACTTCACTTTACATATGTGTGCAGTGCAAAAATCCATCTTTGTAAAATTTCAACTGCAATGCTGCTGAAAAAAAAAAAAAAAAAAAAGAAATAAAAAAAAATCTAAGTGCAGATTACATGCACCAGCCTAAAATAGTGATTTATAGCAGGGCTCTTAATTAAAGTGCTCTTGGCTCAAGGTATCCGTCGATCCTGCTCTTAAAATGATATGACAGGGGAAGTAAATAAATAAGCAAGTAAATTCTGAAATGAATGAAGCTCATATCTGCAGCCCGAAAACCGCAGGCAGTTTTAAAGCTCATTGTGGCCATCGCATCCTCAGGGATTACAGCATCATATTTAAATATTTTTTCCAGATAGAAAAGAGTCATCAATCCTGCATGACAAACTTACAGTGTAGTCAGCTCCCTCAAGGCACCGTAGCTAATAAAATACAGCTGCTACCTGTCCTGTCCTGTCCTGTCCTGTCTGCAGCGTCTCCATATCCCCTCGTCAACTTGAGGGTGAGCTGGATAGGCGTTTTGCACTGTTGTTTGGCTTCAGAAATATTTATGTACAATTAAACAGTGTATATAACAGGTAGGCTATTCATGCATTCGGAAATGGGAATTAGAATTAGAGATGGGACTGTGCTTTTCCCATAATGCACTGCTGATGCACAGCCAATGGAGGGGAGGCTGTAAAGCCATTGTGGTCCTTCATTCAAATATTTTGAAATTATTCTCTATTAAATAATGATTTTATATCTATTATTTTTTATATATAATTTAATTCTTTATTTATAATTAATGAATAATTAATCAGAAATGAGTGAATATATTTATTATATTATATTAGATATTATATTATATTTACTGTCAAAGTTGATTTTTAACTTATTGTTTTTGGTGATTACATTCTTTAAATTATCTATAGTAATATTTTAGTTTTAATTTTTAAGATATAAGATATAAAATATTTACAATATTTTAAAATGACAATAATATTAATATTAATATATAAATGCCTCATTCATTCATAACACTGAATATGTTAAAACTGAATCACTGTAAAAAGTGATAAGTTGACTTAACTTAAAAAAAAAAATGAGGAAACCCCTTGCCTTAATTTTTTTTTAAGTAAATGATAGTTAAAAAAAATATAAGTTAAGTGAATTGTCAAGTTAGCTATGTTTTAAAAATTATTATTTACTTAATAATTTTAAGGCAACGGGTTTCC
>JAUZSZ010000150.1:8029610-8040877 GCA_034780575.1 Labeobarbus marequensis
TTGTGCCAAGGTCATCACGCTTCGCTAATAGTCATTTACTGTTACCCTGAGGCGGGAGTTTGTGTGTAGAGTGGTTAATTTACACAGATGAATGTTTAAAGCCACCTGTTTTCAATTACCTGCTTTAAGATCCTGTTTCTTGAGGATTTTACTCAAGAATTCCCCATTACCTACACACATTCTGCTTTGAACTATAGTGTTATTTTAGGATCTTTGAGATACTATTACACTTTGTATTAACTCTTTAAATTAATTTCTGTTTTTGTTTTCCTTTTTTTTTCAATTTAATTTTAAGTTAATGTTTTAGTAATTGTTGTTTTTGTCTTTTTTTATTTTTCAAACATGTCTATGTAATTTATTTTAATTTTTCTTTCGGTCTTAGTTTTAGTTAATTTAGTTCATCAAATTAAACTTAATGAAAATGAATGCCTAGAAGAAATAAGTATTTTCTTCATATTTTATTGCATTTCAGTTCATTTTATTAGATAGCATTAGTATTTAATTATATTTAAAGTTTAAGTAACACTTTATGGTTTAATTTTAGTTATTTTAGTACATCAAATTAAACTAAATAAAAATGAGAAGGTGAATGCTGCCTAGATTTTTTTCTTCCATATTTTATTTGTTAATGTTTATTTTCTTTCTTTCTTTCTTTCTTTCATATTTTATTTGTTAATGTTTATTTAAATTAATACATTTCTTTATGGTTTTAATTTTAGTTATTTCAGTACAGCAAATTAAACTTAACCAATAAATGGGAAATGTTGCCTTGCCAACTAGATGAAATAAAATAACTTTAAATAAATTAAACATTAACTGAATTAAAATAAAATATGAAAAAATATTGAAGTAACACATTTTATGGTTTTAGTTTTATTTATGTTAGTACTGTACATTAAATTAAACATAAGGAAAATGAGAAATGCTACCTTGCCACCTAATTTAAATAAAATAACTGAAAAAAATAAAATAAATAAATATATATATTTTTTCCAGTTAATGTTTATTTAATAAGCTTTTTCACTTAAAATTCACTTTTTTAATTTTTATTTCATTATGTTTTAAAGGTTTTAGTTATTTTTGGTACATTACACTAAATAAAAATGAAAGAAATATTGCATTGATAGCTAAATTATCTTCTTATTTCAGTACAGGTTTATTTTAGGTAAAACAACTTTTACAAATGTTTTAGTTTTAGTTAACTATAGGTTTACTTTGGACACAATATCTTCCAGAAGAATGTGTTTGAGTGATACAAACACAGGTGCTTTGGAGAAAAAGTGTGTTAAATAAGTACTTTAGGGGGGCTGCGTACCCATCTGCTGGTTGAAGTCCACGGGGGTGGCTAGGTCAATGAACACAATCAATTTAGCCACTCTGAACTGTATTTTATATAAACAGTGGAAAAATGAAGAAAGGTAGTCATTAGCGGCTGGGATCAGGAGGCCCCATGGTAGGCCTGGAGCCACTCTAATTAAAATCTTGTAGGGCTGTGTTTATCTGTGATTAGCTTAAAGCTAACAGAGTCCGACTCTTTGTTCAAATCCATTTCCAAGTCTTAAAAGCCTGGTAAAAATAAGCCTTCTCCTTTGGGCCCACTAACAAGTATACAAATTGAGAACGCCACCTCAAACGCACACACGCTTTCCTCTCCTGGTGGGTTTGTTTGCTGTGCTTGATGGTAATGGATTACATGGGTGCTATAAGCCCTCCTTCCTGTGAGGGTTTTTTTTAGACCTGACCGCCGATGGCGTTTAAAGCATTGTACGATGCCTGGGAACGCTAGCCCTGCACACAGTGGTGCCCTTTTGAACACGGCTAACTGTGGCGAACCCTCGCTGAGCCAGTGCGCTGCAAAACCAAGATATTATATGAGCGCTACCATACAAGTGTCATTAGTTGACTCTTCAAACATCGTCTGGTCAGTTTTATCTGAATGACAAGCATCACATGCTAGTTTAGAAAGGTTAGTTTAGTCATTTTTAAACATGCTAGTCATCTGACAAACAAACAAACACACAAATAAATAAATAAATTATTATATATTATCTATTTATTTTATGGATTCTAAAGACATCTAAATCTTCAGAACTTTAATATGTGTGTGTGAGATGTTTCTCAAATTATCTTCTTTTATGTTCCATAGTTACGGTGGCCCAGTAGTGCACAACACAACGCAATTAAAAACAACAACCATAAGCTCACAACACAACAACATTAAGCCACAACGGAACAACATTCAGCCACAACACAACACAATTAAAAAAGCAAACATAAGCTCACAACACAATGACATTACACAACGGAAATGCTCCTGACCACTAGGGGGCAGCTGGTCTGCAAAACAGGTGTACAAGAGCAGAGCTAAACTGTCCAAATCGAGAATAATATTGATTTATTTTCTGCTCGATTCATGAATAGATACATTAAGATTACCAGGATATCAAAACATTCAGTGAAAACACATTGTTCATTTAAAAATTGATTACACATATCAAGATCAATCGCTTACATTGAGAATTTCTTGTGGTGTCTCTCTCAAGGAAATATCGGGTTTTAATTGTCAACACTGCCCCCTAGTGGTCGGGAGCATTTCCATTGTGTTGTGGCTTAATGTTGTTGTGTTGTGAGCTAATAATTGCTTTTTTAATTGCGTTGTGCTGTGCACTACTGGACCACCTTAGTAAATAAAGGAAAGAAGGGCAGACTACCACTTACTTGCATCATAGTAGCTTGAAGTTTCAACAAATGAATCTTAGTAATAAAACACGAATCAACATAGTTAGCATATTGGATGCATGGACTATTTTCACAAAACAATGTTACCAATCTCCAAACCAGTTACTCCTTGGTCTATTTGCCTGTAAACAGCCTATCCAAGTTATAGGCTATCAGTTTTCACCAATTTACCATATCTGACATGAATAGCAATTGTTATCTTTAAGTCAGCATAGCCAAACTTTTCTAACGTTAATTAAAAACAATTGTTTTTAACAAGTCAAAACAACAGCAGCATATAAGCTACGTACCTGGTCATAAAATAAGACATTTTCAGTTATTTTCATCTTTATTTCGAGTTTTGATGTCATTCAAGCCATCAGATTCATCCGCGCAGAATAGCTAAAAATAGAGGCAAAGCACAACTCAATGACCAAAACAATGTTCCTCCGCAAGTAAATATTTTTTCCCTTCAATCACACGTTACATAGTGTAGCTTTAAGTTATTGATTTGTTAGTAAAGTTTGTGGTATTGACTGCTGTGGATGTGTCGGCTCTTTTAGTCATAAGGTGCTGGAGAGGACGAGTGGTGTGGAGGAGACGGGCACCTTGAGGTGGGAGCTCTTCCTCCTGCTGCTGCTGGCCTGGATCCTCGTCTACCTCTGCATCTTTAAAGGAGTCAAATCCACTGGGAAGGTAAGACAAGAACAGTTGGAGAATGCATTCATCATTATGCTGGACAGAGTCTGATTTCAGAATCATGCCGGTTTCTGCAGATGCATTGATGCAGTTCATGAATCATTTTTTTTAACTCAAATTTTGAGCAGAAATAAATAAATAGCACATAACTACAAACTACATGTTAAATACATGTACATGTTAAATGTCCGTGAATCCCTTATTTGTTTTCTGTTATAATAATCCTATAATGGCACATATTAGACTGCACTGTGTAATAATAATAATAATAATAATAATAATAAATAAATAATAAAATTTAAAAATAAAAGATTTTTCAATGTTATAAATAACTAAAAAAAAGATCAGAAGAGTATGTTTTGCAAGAAAATACTAGTCCAGTACTTCTACTTCAAAATGTCATGGTTAATTAAATGTTACTTGTCATTTGTCAAATTTATTAGCAATTACTGAGTGAAAACTGATTGTTTCCAAGAAAATCCTACACCAAATTAATTTTAGTGTGAAAAAAATTAAATGCAAATCAAGTGATTAATACAAAAAAAAAAAAACAACAACAAAAAAAACACAACAAAGCAGTTCATGTGTCAGTGTGTAAACAAAAATGTTTTATTATTTATGCAAAATAAAACTTTTTATCCTTTATTTTGGGATGAAACATCACCCGAACTTTCGTTTTTTTTAACTTTTTTTGTAAATAATACCATATACATTTAATGCATGTTCGGTAAGATCTGAATAATTCAACTGACTGTAATTGCTTCATTCTTTACTTTTACTATTTTATCATTCAATATTTTTGGGGAAAAAATATTTTATATATATATATATATATATATATATACACACACACACAAACATATACACACACACACATATAAAAAAATAAAAAGCTAGTCGTTGTCTTCATCTTAGCGTGTATCTTGCATTTGCGCAGGGCCCACTTGTTTGCACGCCTTTTGCCACTTAGCTTGGTCCAGGGCATCATTCGGGGTGATATTAACTAAGTGCATGTCCTCCACCAGATGATCAAGCCACCGCCTTTTTGGCCGGGCACGTGTTCATCATCCAGATGGTGATAGGTTGTAGGCTCTTTTCGTCACTGTATCATCACCGCTTCTGATGATGTGGCCATACCAGCGTAGTCGGGCTTCACGCATCTTGTCGACTACGGGTCCTACGCCCATGCACCTTCGGACATCTTCATTCCTGACACGGTCCAATTGCGTGAGGCCGAGAGACCAATGGAGCATCTTCATCTCCATACCGTGGCGGGTCTGCTCATGCTTGGTGGTGCCTGGCCAACACTCGGAACCCTGTAGCGCGACTGGGCGTATGACAGTTTTATAAATCTTGCCCTTGAGTTGTATGGGCACTTGGCGGTCACAGAGAACGCCTGTAACTTGTTGCCATTTGAGCCACGCCGTGTTGACCCGTGCACGGGCATCGGGGAGGGAATCGCCATCACTCCTGATGAGAGAACCGAGATATTTAAATTCGATAACCTTGTTCAGTGGCTGCCCTGTAACTCTAATTGTCCTGTCAATCTGTGACCCGCACTCCATGTACTCAGTCTTCTTGATATTGAGGCGCAATCCGAGCTGCTCGCTCCAATCTTGCACTTGACGTTCAAGCCCACAACGGGTTTTGTCAGCTTGGAAGATATTGTCAGCGAATAGAAGTGACCAGAGGTGAGGCACCTGAATATCCGCTGTGGCCGTGTCCATGCAAAGGATGAACAGGAGCGGAGAGAGTCCCGCTAACATCATTAGTCCCGCTACCTCTAACAAATCCACACTGATTGGGGCTAATGAAGATGACCTTCCGGAGATGGGTATCGATTACACGCTCGAATATCTTCATGGCGTGGCAGAGCAGGCAAATTGGGCGGTAAGTGGTGCATTCGCCAACATCACCTTTGCCTTTCCAGATCGGGACCGTAACACTGGCAGTCCACGCTGAAGGAGTGACACCCTTTTCGTTGATCTTGTTGAACAGACGAGTGAGGACTTCAGCACCTCGGTGTCCAAGTAGCTTCCAAACCTCAGCGGGAATGTCATCGGGCCCGGGGGACTTTCCGTTTTTCATCTTATTGATGGCAAGCTCGACCTCAGCAGAGCTGATCGGCGGTACCGGCCCAGAGTTGAGTGCAGCACTTATGTGGATGAGGGTGGGATCGTGGAGGACTCTATGGTCGGAATCTTTGATATTCATTACTTAACCGATGTCCAGGGTCGAGCGATGGCGGGCGTTCGCAAGTTTGTATACTTGGTTGGCTCCTTCAGGGGTATCGAGCTGGGTGTAGAGGTCTGCATAGTGCCGGGCTTTTGCAGTAGCCACTGCTTTCTTCACTATCGACTTCAGTCGTTTGTACTCTTCCCAGTCATCAGCTGCCCGCAAAACACCCCACCGCTTAAACGTGGCCTTTTTTGCCTTCGTGGCGTTTTGAACTTCGTCGATCCACCACCAAACCTGTTTGTTGATGAATCGTCATCCTGGCTTAGTCACACTGAGACTCCTGCCGCATCACGAATCGTCTTGGTCACATTTGCCCAGAGTGTTTCAACAGGCTGGTCATCGTCGATGGCAGCGATGTGAGTGTGGCAGCCAGTTGTGTTCTCTTAGCAGGCAGGTGCCACCATTTGATCTTCTCAGGGCCAGCAAGTCGGGCGTGGGGTCGAAGGCCGAGGTTCAGCTGGAGGTCAAGAGTTAGTAGCCAGTGTTGGGAGGCGATGGTCTCAGATGGAATCCATGACGAGCTGGAAGTCGTGCCATCATATAAGCCAATAGTCAATCTGGGTCGAATGTCAGCCACTGGTGTAAGTGGCTAGATGGGAGTCATGTTTCTTAAAAAAACGTGTTGGCGATGACCAGATCGTGGGCCTCTGCGCAATCGAGAATTTGGCCATGGTCTTTATCTCGGGTCCCGTAGCCTTGTCCACCATGTACCTGCTCATACCCATCTCGCGAAGCCCCGACATGTCCATTGAGGTCACCACCAACCAGGAGATTCTCATTTATGGTTATTGTTCAAAGGTGATTATCGAACTGCTGCCAGAATTCCTCCTCCTCAGTGTCAGTAAACCCGATCTGAGGGGCATAGCAGGAGACCATCCTCAAGATCACCTACCCGGTGTCGATCTTAATTGACATGAGGCGATCCAAAGTGCGGCTAACCTCAACTACGTTGTCGTGCAGCTTTTTACTGATGATGATCACTACTCCATTTCGGTTGTTTGTTACTCCATAGTAGTAGAGCTTGTATCCTTCTCCTATGTCTATCACCTTAGCGCCTTTCCATTTTGTTTCTCGCATGCAGGCAATATTCTTCCCGTAAGTGTGCCGACGTTTAGGGTTGCTAGTCGTAGATGTTGGTCTAGCTTCTTCAGCCTGCCTCGTCCTTGGGCAGGTAGCCCTTGTCCACTTCTCACGTCTTTCAGGTGGGGATGGCGCGCGTCGCTTTTGGGGGACGCCCAAGCATTTGGATCCAAGCATCGTTGAGGCATTGCATTTTTGATGTGACAGAAAACAGTTTCGGTCAGCCGACATGTCACACCGTCTGTCGCTGACCACCCTCACCATTGGCCCAATCAATAAACTGTCGGTTTCTGGCCAGCACCGCATGGAGGTGGTGATGGGATTTTGCCAGCCAAAAATAAAATTTATTATTTGACCCTCTAACTCTAGCACATTCTATTCTATTTTAATTCTACTTTATCTATTTACCTTCTTTTATATTTAAAAAAAAAAAAAAAACACTAGCTTTCTATTTTTTTTATATATATAAAGGTTTGCGTTTTATACGTAAAATTACATTGTTGACAGCTACCACACTTAAAATTACTAAAAGGTATATGACTCAAGAAATGTGTTGGTTGTGGAACTGACAGATCTGCCCTAACCAGCATGTTGCACAAATTGGGAGGTCTCTTATAGACCATCCTAGGTGGTTTATCAAAAATTGGTTGCAACTTGGGATTGCTCTCAACTATGTGCCAATATTTCTGAATAACACCATCAATGTTTTTTGCCAAAGGAGAATATTGAATAAAACAATTAACACACTGTTCTTTACATTTAGATCTCTTAACCAGACAATCTTGTTGGGAAACATTGCTAAAACAAATGAAAAAGATGTCTATATAACGTTTCCACAAGACAATATGTTTAATAAAGCGATTAGATGCTTGGTTGAATACAAACTGTTCTTCAAACAGCCCACAAAATAGGGATGCAAAACTTAGAGCCATTTTAGAGCCCATGTTAACTCCAGAAATCTGCAAAAAGAAATCAGGCCCAAACAAAAAATAGTTATGAGTAAGCACAAGTTTATGAGATCAATTAAACAAGCAGTATTAGGAACCTGATGAGCACGTTAATTTAAATAATACTCTGCTGCTTGTAAACCCCCTTCAAAAGGGACATTAGTATATAAAGCTTCAACATCTATTGTGACTAAAAGCATGGAAGTCAAAGGCAATTTTGCAGCTCGAATAATCTCAATAAAGTCCATTGTATCTCTAATGTAAGAAGGCAAAGAACAAACTACAGGTTGCAGGAAAAAAATCTATAAACTCAGAAGTTTTCTCAGTCAAAGAACCAATGGCTGACACAATTGGTCTACCAGGAGGAACATCTTTATAGGTCTTATGAATTTTGGGCAGAGTATATAAGACAGGCGTTACTGGATGTTCAACCCACAAAATCAAACTCAGCTTTGGTAATATAGCCATGCTCTAACAATTGTTTCAAAGAGTCATAAACTGATGTTTTGAATGAGGATACAGGATTGTAATTCAATTTCTTATAAAAAGTAGTAACAGAAAGTTGTCTTTGTATCTCTGCCTCATAAGCATGTCTATCCAATATAACAACGGCCCCTCTTTTATCCGCATTTTGAAAAATGATGTGAAAATCATTCTGCTTATTCACAGAAAATTTTTAAAGACATGTTTTGTGATCGAAAGCCTATATGTGAGGGAGTGACAATGGCCATGAATATTTAGTGATTCACACCTGAGAGACAAAGGGCCGCCCCCTAATGGCCTATCAGTGTGACTGTTACTTTGAAGCAGGTAAGAGAGAATGTGAGGAGATTGAAATTTGTATTAATTTTTTATTATTATATGTATTTTATTCACAACACAGTATAATTAAAACATACATAATGAAGGTTGAAGACATATTATTGAGCACACTGATCTAACAACAGAGATGTGAACAGACTTTGAGTCATTCCTGAAAACAGATTGTTCAACAAGTGAAACAAGTAAACCATACCTGATATTTAAGTGTTTGCTGCTGCTTTCCATGGACTCAAGAAAAAAAAAAAAACATTATCAGTAGTCAAGGAGTTTGCTTTACCATACAGCGCTCATAGAGGAAGACAGTTTGAAGAGACAGTTTGGCCAATCTTGGCCAAGCTTTAGTTTTTGGACGGATGTCCTCACATTTGACTCTAGAATACTTTGGTATACAGAGGAGTTCACGGTCAGCTCAATCACTGTGAGGTACCCAGGTCCTGTGGCTACAAAACAAGCCCAAAATCATCAGCCCTCCACCAGCATGAGTGACTTTTGGTATATTTTCACCAAACGTGCTGCTGTGCATTATCGCCAAACATATCCACTCTGGACTAATCTGTTCAAAGGATATTGTTCTAGAAGACTTATGGTTTGTTCAGATGCAACTTTGCAAACCAGTTCCGTGCTGCCATGCTTTTTTAGATAGAAGAGGCTTTCTTCTGGCAGGCCTTCCATACATGCCATACTTGTCCCTTATTTTTCTAACTGTACTGTCATGAACTTTATCATTTAACATGTTAACTGAGGCCTGTGGAGCCTGCTGTGAAGTTCTTGGGTTGTCTGCCATTTCTCTGAGTGTTACACGGTCTGATCTTGGGGTGAATTTGCTGGGATGTCCACTCCTGGGAGGATTGGTGTCTGTTTTGAATGTCTTCCACTTTTGAATAAACTGCCTCACTGTAGAATGATGGACTTCTTATTGTTTGGAAATGGCCATATTACTCTTCCCAGATTGATGGCAGCAACATTTGCTTCTCTAAGATCATTGCTGATGTATTTTCTCTTTGGCGTTCTGTTAACACACACTTTAAGGCTCCAGACCAGCAAACCTCCAAAACTTCTGCTTTTATAGAGGTGCTCACACTTGCTGATGGTCAGTTAATCAAGGCATTTGATTAGCAGTGTCTGACTGCTACTTACCCTCTTAATTCTTATGTTAACAGTAAGGGTGTCCTAATTTTGTCACCCATGGCTTTTCCATTTTGCCTTTATTTTCGTTAAATAAACAATGGTACGGTGCAATATGTTATGTTGTTGTTGTTGTTCATCTGAGGTTTTATTTTCGAATTTTAAAGCCTGGAAAGAACCAATTATTTTTTTATGATGTCCTGATAAGGAAAACCATGGAATTCAACAAGGTGTCCTAACTTTTTCACATGACTGTATTTATATATAGTATGATTACTTACTCATATTAATATGATATTACTACATATTACCTAACTCATATTAATTTTATATGGTATTGCTGTCTATTTTATAGAACATTAAAAAAAAAACATCCTGGCATCGTGAGACATTTAGATGCAGTGAATGAAACTTCATAATGTTTCACTTGATTATACATTTAGTCAGGAATTATAGCTTGGAAAAATCTAACTAGTAAAATGTGTACAAGTTATGTGACAACTAATACAAGTAGGTTAATAAAAAAAGATTTATGTAAATGATCTCTGCTGGATTCTTCTTCAAGCCGCTGCATTCTTCTTTTCTGAGGTAATCTGAACCTTATTCCTCTGAGCACGTCTTCTTGAGGTAAATTCTGTCTTATTTGTCACAGCACGTGTTTTTCTGAGGTAAATTCTGTCTTATTCCTCTTCAGAAGTGAACAGTAGCCAAGATGAACTTGAGGAAAAGTCTTGCTGCTTTGTTTGCTGTGTTGTGGGTGTTTACAGATATGATTTTAATATCTATAGTGCGCTCAGAGTGTGGGCATGATATAATTAGAGATAATGAAGGCAGATGGGAAAGACTGGACATCGTGTTGGTTTCATACGGATAACTTTATCACAGAATATTTGTTTTTGATTAGAATTGCTTCGTTTAAAAGTAGAGATGTCAAACTTCCTATACATATATCTCTCATGTCTGTGTGCAGAGTATTCGTTTAGTTTCAGTTCATTTTATTGATGTTTCTAAATAAAGATCATGGAGACCCAGGTGGCAGACGGCGCACCCTGTTTATTTTCTTTATTTTACAAAAGCACAAAGTTTGTTTGTTGTTATGAGTGTATACAAATAAAAGTAGACCCTTTACAGATTTGATTGTCATTTTTTTATCGTACAGATAAGCGCAATACATCAGAGTAATTTTGGTTCTTTAGGGGTATCAGAAAAAATGCCACAAAATGCACTGGCGCGTTTGTCGACCCCAGAGGTTTAAGCTTCATTGAAATTTCCATTGTCTGATTTATCTCGTAAATTCGTCTTTTCATGCTGTGGCTGCAAGCAGAGAGCTGTGTCTCATTTCTGTTCGCCTTCAGTGTTCTTTAGAGCATTTGCAGTACATTTGTAAGATAGCCGTAGGCTGCATGATGTACTGAAGCTTTGGAAACAAAACCAATGGTTCAAAAACAAATACATACACTGCCCTCCAAAAGTTTGGAAACACCCCTGGCAAAGTGTGGGTTTTGGATGATATCAGCATAAATCCTTATCATTTTTTGGTTTAAATACATTAAAGTAACTTTGTCACGTATCCTGTGGGTGCGCCCTGGTTGGCCACCAGATGTCACTGTCCTTGTCTGAGCACATGGGTTTGTGTTG
>JAUZSZ010000150.1:8140433-8151340 GCA_034780575.1 Labeobarbus marequensis
ACCGATCATCTCTTCCTCTTTACTAGTTATAGCATGAAATAAACATGAATGAACATCAGAAGGTATCTTGTTTCAACGTCAGTACACACCATTTTTCAAGATCAAGTCCACCGGCGTAAATCTACTCTCCTGTTCGGTTTGTTGTCGAACAAAAATGGCTGATTCGGCTTTATGATTGGTCGGATTGCCTTTCAATCAAACTCACTGCGAAGGGTCAGTAGGCAAAGCTAACAATTCATAATGGTAGAAATAGAGACATTTTGCTACTATGGTTTGGCAGTATCCCAAAAAAACATTTTTGTTGCATTGTGGGTCAGTGTTCCAAGAGCAAACCTCTGTGAACTGGCCTTCTGCTCCATAATTAGTCTTAAACGGACAGCCACAGGACAGTTAATCAGGAAATGAACAATGTGAAGCAGTTGTTTCTTGTTTCTAGTCTGCATTAAACCTAGATTCAAGCTTTTGTGCTACTCTAGTTTATTTCCAACATTTGCTATTGCAACATTGCTAATGTTGTTGACTCCCATATGACAAATTGCTTGTTTTTCATCATTTGTCTCTTTGAATAAAATCATCTGCTGAATGATTAAATACAAAAGTGATTAAATGCTACTTTACTTTAGTGATCAATTCTAGATAACTACTGTAATAAAACACTGCTAAAATAAAGTCCAAATCTGCTGGAAAAATAAGGTAACAACTCAAATCTCCTTTATACGTCGATTCAAACAGATGTTCCTCCTCTCCTCTCCTCTTAAATATTGCAATTATATTCATTAAAACAGTCAGGCACAAGTAAAACGAGTGGAGCTTCATCTCTTAGGTATTTGTCTCTGAGCACAGCACTGGAAAACAGCACTGCTGTGCTCATCTACGAACACAATGAGGCAGCCAGTGACATTTATTCATACTGCAATACGCACTACGTCCAGCTGCTTTAGATCAGCGAGGAGGAAACATTTCATGCGTCTTTTCTCAATTCACTCATTTGTAATACTGTCTAAAATCTAAAAACAACTGGTGGAGCCAGTCACATACTAAATATTGCCTATCAATGAAAAAACAGCAAGATGATGTTTTGAAGCACTAAAACATACACAAATATGTTTTTTCAAAGCTGAACTGTGTAATATGAAATACAAGACAGTGTTATAAACTTACATCTCATTTTGACACAACACACCTTGGTGAAAGAAAACTAAGGAGACAATAGAGAAAAGACAATGATAGTTTATTTGTAACCTTATCTTGTGTATGAACTACAAACTCTGATTTCTATAATCGATCTCCATCTTTTTTTAAAGGTCATGAAATAATGTTTACATGAAAATCAATCCAGTCGTCTTTTACAGCATATCTCGCTCTCTTTTTAAAAAAAAATCTTTTAGAACAGGTTGGCACATGTAAAATTAAAATTTAAAAATTTTTTGTTTTGTTTTTGTCTTTTTTTGTTTTTATTTTCAAAATTTCTTTTTATAGAAATCTACCACTAGAACAGCATTCCCTCTCAGAGACGAAAAGAAAGAAGTTACGTGAAACGGAGAGAAAAGCATCTCGTTCACTCCTAAACTGAAACCCAAAACACAGATGTGTTTGCATGAAGGGACTGAACAAACATACAGAAAAAGAAAACCATAAGTCGAAAAACAAAAATTATAATAAAAAAAGATCATATTATAAAAAAACGACAAAGACCTTTTCCAAAAATTATGACAATTTAAGACAATGATTCTATTCCTTGAAATAAATCAAATGCAACTGAAAACCCAATGACTTGGTTTACTTTTGTGCTAAACTCCATTGACGATAAGGATTTTTTTCGCTTTATGTTCAGATTGACATCAATTTCAGTGACAAAGCAAACTAAATTGAGAAAGACAAGAAAATGAATTAAGATTCGAAAGGGTTAACAGTCTGTTTTTGCACGCTTTGATATCTTGATTAGAAAATGTACCAGATGGCCTTTGCTTCTGGTGGGCAGGAGGTATGGTCAAAAACTTTTTCGTAATGATCTGAAATAGCAAAGCTGACAAGCATAATTGCATTAGATCTTTTAAAATCAGAGTGTATCTGGTGTGTGATCAAAATATGATAAGGAAAAGTTCACCAAATGCCACATGGTATCAGTCGGCATCTGTATTACGACCAGAAATACAAAGAAAAAATCTCCTTGTCAGTCTCCTGTGCACTTTGCATGAATTATGAACGGCCAAAAATGAAACGCTACGGATCTAAATAAAATGTCACAGGTTTATTGGTTTAATTCAAATTACCTATAGACCTCTACATTGCTTTATAGATTAAATGATGCACTTCGAATGAGTCCACTTTGGCTCTTTCACCCAGCCTCGCTCTCCCATTTGACTCTGAATACATTTAAAGTGTCAAGCCAATGTCTGTTGGCTACTTCCCACCCCATCCAAGGTCATTGGTTTCTATAGTGACCGTCTCAGGCCATTCTGATTTCATAAATTAATTCATAATGTCAAGTCATTCCCCCTGCAGCCAAAGGCTACTGTGTATGTAAAGTCGAAGATGGATGTATCATCCTCGGTCTGTACTGAAAATAAACTAAAGTGACTGAATATGATTTAAAAGTTTAAAAAGAATTGCATAACTGCCTAAAAAGTTTGACAGCACAGAATGATGGAAGATAGAATATGAAAGAATTCAAGAAAAAAGAACTAGGGAGAGGGGAAAAACACAATCGGTTCACACAATCTATAAAGACACACCTGTGGCATCTTTGGAAGCTTTAGATCTGAGCCGCACTGACTTTGCCCACTTATTTAGGGTTCTGTGTCTGGCTTTTAGACCATTCCAGAACTGTATCCATGGAGAGCACCAAGACAAGTGGATTGAAATGGAAATGGTGCTACGTCAGTAACAGCTCTATGCTTTTTCCACTTCAAAAAAAGGCCTACAATCTTCAGCCCCCTGCCCATATAGAATTTGGCACAGAATGGGTGTGCTGCATCTCAGTATTGGGAAACTTTAGTTGGGTGTCAAGGATGAACTGCCACAGGAACCCAAGTTGTTGTACGCTATGAGAAAGAAAATGCAGAAAACAGTTTAAGGACTTAAATAAAGCTTATTTTAAGCATGATATGCCTCAATATGTATTTAAGGTCATGTGGTATGCCTCCAAACGCTAACTTAATCCATAAATCTTCTGGTCCAAGCACAGAAATGATTTGAAATGGCCCTGCATGCATCAAATAGACATGTGTTCCTTACATTTGGCCCGGTTTTAATTGGGACATGTTTTCAGGGCTCCTTGTTTAAAATTTTAGGGTGGAGAAGCCAGGCATACATCTGCACGTAATTTGTAGCAGCCATCCCTGTTGAAAAATTAGCTGTTTAAAGCTTGTCTTCCAGTCTGTCCAGTTGAAAAGTGACCAAAACACCTCTAAAACCAGCTAACAGATGGACAAATATAGTTTAAAGAGCCTCTTTTTCAGCAAGGACAACTGAATAATGTGATAGTCAAAAATCACTAATTAAGGGGAGTCAATAAATTAATCATTTAGAATTAACATGCTCAATTTAAACAATTTTGGTGTGGACATTTTCTAATATGATAATCTGTAAATTAATATTTTAAAAGTATTGACATTAAATGTGAATCTTGAGATTTCAGAAAGATGGAAAGCTTCAGATTCATCTGCAAATGACTTGGGTCCTCACGTACAGAACAACAGATTTAAACAGAGTTTAAAAGCATATTAGTAAACCAACAACCCTTAAAATAACATTAAAAAACATGGAGAAATAATTGCTGGAAAAATAATTGCAGATTACATCTTTTCTTGATTAAACCACAATAGTTATTTTCCTTAAATAAATAATTTCTGTTATGTAAAGACACTTTTGAAACGGTTGACGTACACTTAACTCCCAAAGTCCTTTTCTACCTGTCAACATCCTTCTCATACGTCTTGCATCGGTCTACTGTGTCTTTGTTTTCGACAGTCTTCAAAATCGATTTGTCACTTACTGTTCCTTAAGAGTTTTAGAAGTCTTTTTTTTCTTTGTTTAATCCATATTATGAAAAGCAGTTCAGATCTGGGTTTCTTGTACATTGTCTTTTGAGCTGGCCCGAATTAGCAAAGGTTCGTGGGCAGAGCTGTGTATAGAATTGATGGTGGAGGCATGGTTGTACACAGTCTTGTAGGCGTTGTAATGATTCAGGTGCTCATGCTCCAGTGGGGGGAGGGTGATGTGGCCCTCCATGGTAGGTACACTCGTTACACAATCCTCATCCACGTTGATGATCTCGATGGTTCGCGTCGGTGCGTGGTGGTTCTGCTGGTGATGCTGTTTGCGCATTTTATAAAATATGATCAGCATGACTGCCGCCATCAGGGTGATGGCTACAAAGCAACCAATGATGATCTTTGTGGTCTTCATGACCTCATCCAAGGTGTTGAGGGAGCCATCAATCAGGGCTGTGACAGGGATGGTGTAGGTCTTGTCGGTAGCCTTGGTGGACAGTGGTGTCCGTGCTGTTGTGGTAGTGGTGGTGAAAGAAGGTGGTAAGGTCTCCCAAATTCCAGAAGAAGGAGTAGGGCCGCCCTTCTGCTGTACCGTTGGGTGGCCCTCATCATGTGTCGATTCTGTGGTCTCGACGGTAACTGTAGTGAAGTAACTGAAGCTACTGTTCTCTGTCGAGGACACGTTGAGCGTAGCCGAGGCTGTCGTGTTGCCTGCGGAGTTGCTCACCATACAAGTGTACGTTCCCGTATCTTGCATTGTGACGTTGGTAAAGTTTAACGTTCCATCATTGAGCACGGAAATGCGTATCTTGTATGCCCCGTGCGTCATGATGGACCCATTGGGTGTGATCCAGCTGACCGAGGTCAAAGAATTTGCTCGACATTTCAGTTCTGCTGCCATGCCCTCAGTCACGTTCAGGTCAGCTGGTGGCTCGACGATCACCGGTGCATAACAATGGAAATAGTTCTGGTCGAGTTCGCCAATGTAGCGCCCTTTGTGGCTGGCAGGTGACGCACAGCGGGCACAGCAACTGGTATTGGCCGGGACCATTTCCTTTAGCCACCAACTGAGCCAGAGGATGTCACAGTTGCAGTTCCAGGGATTGTGGTGCAAGTGTACCCTCTCCAAATGGTGTAGTGGGGTAAAGAGGTCATGGGGCAGGAGAGTAAGGTTATTGTGGGCCAAATTGAGCTCCACGAGGGATTGAAGATCATCAAAGGCATTTCTCTCAATCGTCTGGATCTGCGCATGCATCATCCACAGTTTCTGTAAGTGGACGAGGCCTTTGAAAGACCCTGGCCTTATTATAGACAGCTGGTTTCCTGACATCTCCAACTCATCCAAACGGACAAGAGGAATGAGGTTGGGGATCTCCTTTAAGTTGCACATGCCCAGGTTCAGGTACCGCAGGTTGCTGAGGCCTTCAAAGGCACCTTCTGAGATATACGAGAGCCTTTTTAGCTCGCCCAAGTCCAGCCTTCGCAGCGATGGTACGCGGTTGAAGGCATAAGAGGGTATACTCTCGATAGGGTTATTCCTCAACCAAAGCTCTTTAAGTTTGGACAGGTACTCGAAAGCCCCATTGGGGATTGTGGTTAGACGATTATCGAAGAGCTCCAGAGTGTTGAGGTTAGCCAGCCCATTGAATGCTCCGATTTCAATGTTGCGGATGTGGTTCTTGCTGAGCTGCAGGATCTCTAGGTGCCTTAGATGCTTGAAGCTGTCAACCTTGATCACCTGGATGAGGTTCTCCTGAAGGTTCAGGTACCTTGTGTTGGTGGAAATACCATCGGGTACATCTCGAAGGCCACGTCGCGTACAGATGACCTTGCTGAACTGGTTGCTACAAGAGCAGACAGAGGGGCAGGTCTGCGCTCGCACCAGGCCAGCCACCACCAGAAGCTGCAGGGCCAGCGACAGCACGAACAATGGGTCGGACAGGGCCCGGTTCCACCTAGGACCTCTCATCGTCTGCTGCATCAGGGAGGAGGTCATCTTGTTTATCATTCATAATTCGCTGGCAGGTTCTCCACACTTTGGGAAGGGTTTTATTAGGCCGAACTGCAAAAAAAGAGAGAAAGAACCATATAAGGTTTGGAATACCACTGTGACGACACTAACACAAATCGTTGCTAAAACAGACAGATACTATAGATAAAACACACTAAAATGTAATACATATTCAGCCTTATTGAATTTCTGTTGCTTATTTTCACATGCTCTTCAGTGCCTGATTCACTAAACAAATTATGCAAATTAGGAAATGCCACAAATGCTGCAATAAAAGCTGCAATGCAATCAATTTCCATGGTGTGATTCTCCAACAAAAGGGTCAAAAGTGTTTAATAAATCAGTGAATCGGAAAAACTAGTGGGGAAAAAAAAAGATTTTCTAAAATTAGCAATGCAATTTTGAGAACAATTTTTGTCCCATTAAGGTGCACAGGAACAAGCCAGTCACTATATAGGTGCTCCAGCATTGAAAACAATCTCTGTCTAGCCACTAAAGTCCCTCTAGCCTAGTGGAAGTGAATCACAGACAAAACATTTCTCACACACATATGCACCGTAGGTGACCTTGGAAGAGTGTTTCATATCCATTTCATTTTTTTGAGTGTGTGTGGTGTCTTTGAGTTCATGTCTTTGCACGCACAGCACTCTCAATCTAAGTCACATAAAGCTGCACCTCAATATTGGGTCTCCTTTCTCTGTTTCCTCCTCTCCTCAGTCAGGGAGATATGAACTGCCTTGTCTGTCTGTGTCACTTTATTTATTCTTACAGAGAAGGCATAAATAAAAGCATGGCTTCCCATCTACCAATCCTTCAATCAACCCCGCGTTAGGCTCTCAGAGATAGTTAAAGACACGTGTGTGACCAGACTGAGAAAGAAATCTGGATGTAGTGGACAAACGCATGTTTGTTTTAGCTTTACATATGGATTTACAAATTTATTTATGTATTTGAAGAGAGTTCATCTTACCCAAAACAAGATGAGGTTTATCCTTGTTTTCAAGGGCCTACATAGATTCTTTCAGTTCTTGCATTCCCTGAGAATCAAAGCAATGACCTTAGCATTCCTAGCAGCAAACTAGTTTCAACACACAATTTCTCCGAGAGTATTAGCATGCAGTCAGCTTGCTTTATAAACTTGTATTGAAACCTTGTTGCACTCTTTCCTAAGGTTTTAAATACAAGAACGAGTCTTATCTGAACGCCCCCTACAGAATTCTAGTCAAGTGAACATAACCCTCAATCTCACTAATTATCTAATGCTTCCTCAAGAACGACAAGTCATTTAGACAACCCACCAACTAATCAATTATGAAAATGTGCTGCAAGTAAACACAGCACATTTTCACCATAGACACTCTGAGCACTAGAAAAGGTTTTGGATTACAGGATGTGAAAGAGAGCTGTTGAACATGGATGTTCTTCCCTGTGGGCACTACAACACCATGTTGAAAGCACTGCAAAACTGTTTGTACCACTTTTCACTCTATGGCTTGCCTTTCCTCTTCCTCTCGGCAGGGTGCTGGTCTTAACCTAATAGTGACTGCCATAACAATCAATTCTTTCATCGCAAATCTACTTGAATTGCTGCCCTGAAGTCTTCTAGACTGCTGGTGAGGATCACACATGAAACATATACTGAACCGTGTTATCACAATGTTTTAAAGGAGAACGACTCGCAGTAGTTAAACGTTATGCTCATTTTTACTTCATTTAACTGAATTTCATGCAGAGATAATTGTAATATATATCTTGCATTTAAATGATCAATTACAAGGAAAGATAATGCTTTAACTTCACAAATCTTTTCGAAAAACTGAAAATCCCTGCTGGTTTCAAATGCAGGGTCCGGTTTATCTTCCCTGATTTGATTTCACACTAATAAAATTGCATAACACAATCTAGGTTGCTCCAAGTCGAGAGAGAGAAAGAGAGGGGAGCAAACAAAAAAGCACTCCACAGAAATCCTGCTGCCTCTCAAACAATGAGCCTGGCAAAATTGGATTTCGTGTGGGAAGGGAATTAGATGAAAAAAATGATAAACAAAAAATAAGATTATGAAATGAATACATTTTTAAACTTCTACCCCAGTAAGAGATGATGAAGCAGGCGGTAAACGCTTCAGCAGGGAGGGAGGTAAAGAAGAGGATCAAGCGGCAGAGGCCTTGAAAGGCATGAGGTGTAACGAGGTGAATTAATTTTTTTCAAATAACATGAAAGTGAATGCCATTGCCACTGACAACAATGCGGCTGTATGCTTCTCGGCACAGTGCGAGCTCCAAAAGCTTCTGTGCTTTCCGTCACACGGCGGGGTGAGCAGGGTGAGGTAAGAACAATTATGGCAATCATGCAGTTCTGCACAAGAGAATCAAATGTCAAGAGCTGTATTGGATTAATATGGTGTTCACCTTTGAGGAGAGGAGGTAAGAGAAGATAATGGAAGAAAGAGAACAAAAGAGGAGGAAGGATAAGAAGGAGGTGGAAGGGGAAGAGAAAAGGAGGACTGGAAGACGAAGAAGAAGTGCAAGAGAACGGAAGAAGGGAAGATGAAATAGCAGGGAACAAATGGGGAAATTAGAAAAAGGAGGAAGCAGAAAGGAAAAGAAGAAAGAAGGAGAAATAAGGAAGTAGTAAACAGGAAGGGGGAGAAGTGAAGTGAAAGGAGGGAGAAAGAGGAATGAAAAGCAAAGGGAGAGACAGAGAGATATAAGGTAGAAACTAAGAAGAGGAATAAGGAGGGAAAGGGAAAGAAAACTATTAGAAGTGAAGAGGAGGACGAGGAAATAGAAGGGAAAATGAAAAATAAAAGGAAAGAACTGAAAAGGAAGGAGAGGGCAAGATGAAAGTGATGAAAAGGGAAGAAGGTAGAAGTGGAAAAGAGGAAAGGAAGTAGGAGGGAGGAGCAAGGAAACAAGAAAAGGAGGAAGAGGAAGCTGAAAGGAAAAGTAAAAGGAAAGTACACAGGAAGGAGAAGACGAGGAAAAATAATGTAACAGAGGAAGCAGATAGAATGGTGAAGTTGCAGGGAAGAGGAAAAGGAGGTAAAGGATTAAAGGAAAAAGGAGAAGTAGTCAAAAGGAAAATGGAAAGGAAAGAGAGGAAAATGAAGCATGAAGGGTGAAGTAGAAGGTAAGAGGAAAATTAGGTAAAACAAAGAAATAGGAGGAAGTTAAAAGGAAGAGGGTGAATGGAAGCGGAAAGAGAAAGACAAGAAGACAAAAAAGAAGAGAAAGGAAGGAGAGAGAAAAGGGGAGTAAGGGAAGTAGGAAAGAAGAGGAAGGAAACTAGAACAAGAAAAGAAGAGGAGGAGGAAGGAAAGAAGAAGAGTAGGAAAGGGAAAGGGAAGGAAAGGCGAAGAGGAAGTACAAGAAAAACAAAACAAAAATGAAGGCTTCCACATGCATTGCATCGTCATTTGGCAAAATACATGCAAATGACACCTGGGCCACAGATGCCAGTGATGCTGACAGAAGAGGGTAATGCTGTCATATAACAAACAAGTCATATCAAAACTGCTCTATTCAAAAACCAAAGGTACTTAGAAAATAAAAGATTTTTCAACAGGCTCTGAGCCAGGTTTCATTTATATGCAGGCCTGCTGGAGCACAATTCATAGGTATTCTGGATTGCGTCAATAAACTATGATAGTTTAGCCATTGGTTTACAAGACTGGGAATTGCTTCATATAAAAGAAAGCAGGATGGGAAGTTCTCCACAGGGTCATCCATCTACAGCCGGATGAACAGCTTATGGACTGTAGAATCACCACGTTACCTGAAGCAATAGTTGTAACCTTCAGATGTTACGATCAGGTGCAACAGGAATACCATACAAGCCAGGGTACTCTTGCTAATATTTAGTAACTATGTCAAAACATTGCTGGTTACTTGCTTTGCCAACAAACATATTTCCAAAGAAAAACACAGCGGAAAGAACTAGATGAGTAAATGCTTCAGTGACTCACTCATAAGAGTCATTTGTTTCATTCCTCAAGAAATCACTGTTTTGAACAAATTTTTTGAGAGTGATTCGGTGACTCACTCAGAGATGGTCACTTGTTAATTCCAGAAGAATCAAGTGTTTAAAAAAATGGATGAGTGATTGCCTCAGTGATTCAAATGAGAATGATTCAATAACTTGATCATAAAGATGGACCTCCGTTTACTCCTAAATCAGTGTTTTGAATGAATAGAATGAGTTAATGTTTCAGTGGCTCACTCATAAAGATTAATTTGCTTAATTCCTGAGTAAATCTATGTTTTGAACAAATTGGTTGAGAATGTTTCAAAGAATGATTCAATGATTCACTCATAAAGATGGTCACTTGTTTAAATTCTGAATGGATCAGTGTCTTGATATATAATTAGCTGAGTTATAAAGCAATGACTCACTCATAAAGAGTCACTTGCATAATTTTTAAACGAATCAGGGTATTGGATATCATTATTCAATGACTCATTCACAAAAAACAGTCACTTATTTCATTCCTGAATGAATCAGTGTTTTGAATGAATTCATTCATAAAGACTCATTCATAAAGATTTTATCGCCATCTACTGGCCGTAACAATGCAAATTCAAATGTGAAATTTCATTAAACGAGGTCTGGATTTTAGGACCAGAAGAAACTGGTGTATAATTAAAACACATTCCAGTGAGTAATGCAAACAATAAGCACTGGTTCAAGGTAGATCGTTTCCCTTCTTAACAACAAAGCTCCCAAAAAGCATCCACCAAGCAAAGAGAGCTTCTCCTGAGGACTCTCAGTAATCCTGTGAGTTCTGCAGTGAGGAGGATCTTGGTTCCACTAAAAAAAAAAAAACAGGGATGAAAAGGATGAGTCATGCCAAATCAGTAAAAAGCAACAGTGTTTCATTTATAGGGCATTGCGGAACTGCAGCT
>JAUZSZ010000150.1:8193719-8205213 GCA_034780575.1 Labeobarbus marequensis
GGATCTCGCTGCTGTAGTCTTGAAGTTGTTGCAGTGAATACGCTCTGGCCGACACTCACCATAAGTCACACGATACACCATCTCACCTCAGACCACCTCTAATAAAGAATGGGAATCCAGAATTGGGAATAGCTAGATTTCATGAAACTTTTTTCTGCCAAAAGATGCATTAATGGATCTCAGCTCACACAACACTTCTGAAAAGGTGCAGAAAAGCCTTCACTAATTAACTGCCGCATTAACTGAAACCTTCAAAGGTGTGAGCTAAAGGTCACAAGCAGAAAAGAGTGTGATACAAGCAAGAAAGGCATGACTGTATAAACAAAGCTGCAATAAAACACACGGTGTAAAATACCAGGGTTAACACTTAACTTCTCTGAATGTGTTCAATATAGCCCAAGATAATCAGTTCATATGGAGACACAGCATGTTGTAGCTTGTCTGGCCTCAACAATCAATCAATCAATCAATCAATCAATCAATCAATCAAAACTATATTTTTATAAAATGTTAATTTATTTATTTTGAGCCAATTAAAATAAATAAAATGTCTTTTTTGTTTGTTTGTTGCAACATTTATTTATTGCACTTAATTTTACACAGATTTTCTGAATATTATTTACTGATTAAAAATACTAATTATGTTATTTCCATGATTATTTGTGCATTTCACTGGAAGTCTAATTTTATCTTTGACAGTAATGAGTGGAAAATAAATAAAATAAAATAAAATACATAAAGTTGTTTTTTTAAACAAATTATTTTATTTTCATAAAGAAATAATGTATTGCATATTTATGTATTTAAATAGATATTTTACTATTGACAGTAATGATGATGCTAAATCAATCAATCAATCAATCAATCAATCAATCAATCAATCAATCAATCAATCAATCAATCAAATCAATCTCAAGAAGTTCATGGACTTTTTTTTTTTAACCACACACATTTTTAGACCATATATTGAATCAATAAATGTAAATGTCATATTGTTTGACTGCATAATTTATACAAATTATTTTACTTTCACGATGAAATAATTTTTTCATGATTATTTATTTTTTTATTTTTATTATTTTAATTAGGATACATATTGGAAAAATAAATTATAACAAATTATTTTATTGTCATAAAGAAATAATTAATTTCTTGATTATGTATTTAAAATAGATATTTTCCCATTGACAGTTATGATGTAAAATCAACCGACCAACCAATCTTAAAAAAAAAAAAAAAATTAGAGATAAAAAAAATAATAATAATAATCTTTATAAATTTGTAGACCACTAAGCAAGCAAGCAAATAAATACATACACACATACATACTTAAATCAACTTAAAACAACAACAACAAAACATCAACCAACAAGAGCTTCTGTTGGCCTATTGGGCCAATAAAGGTAAATGCCATATTATATGACTACACTTGCTTTAGGGAGAGCTTATGATCTACTAGAAGGTTCTACCTTAAGAACAAATGGTGCATCCAAATTAAGTACAGACTTAGTTACAAACTAACTAGCAGCTAAGCCCCTAAACACATCAAAGATTCATTCTTAGTGTTAGAGGCTTGTTCAAATCCCAACACTGTGTTTGAGCAATACTAGAAATGATGCTTGCCTTAGCAAACACCACTAATAAATATTGCAACATCAAAGTCCTGGTGGTTGATTTTAATTAAACGAGAATGTTAAGTGAAATGATATCTATGAATCTGGTTCAGGCAGGTTATGATCTAAACATGCAAACGCACAAAAATAGGATTCAGCTTCACTTTCAAAACAGACACTCTGGCCATTGTATCACCTCAGCGGTCAGCAGAACCAATCTCGAATTGGATTTTAATAGATTTTGTGTCTGTTTCCCAGCATTGCAGCATTTTCAATCTCTCTCGTATTTCCCTTCAACCTCTCTATCTCTGTCTCACACAGGTTTGGCCTCTCTACGATGCTTTAAAGATTTTATATAAGACAATAACCGTCACCCCAACACACTTCACCCTAGAAAGCACTCGCTTTTACATAACTGTTTTAATAATGGAGCAGACACTCTTGTGCTTTGCCTCTCCAATCGCCCTGTCAGTCCTGCGTGTGACATCGAAACAATAATAAGCAGGTTTGTGGGGTTATTTTTAGAAATCGCGGGAAGTGGGAGATAAAGGAGATAAAAACGCAAATGAGTCAGAGATGCATACTGCCTCTCCACATGGCTGTATTCAAGAATGGCATGGTCTAAATCCCTGTTACAGTCTTATCGAAAGTTTGCGTTCGAACCTCGCACAGGCTAATGAAACGGAAAGACAGATCTAATGGAGTGTTCTGATCTTCACACGCAAATAAACCATCTAAAACAGAATATCGCTCTTTAAAATTTGCTCTTGAAACACAAGTTTCCTCAGCATCAGAGAAGCTAATCCGAGTACTTTTTGTCAGCTAATTAGACAGCACTGCAATTCAGGGCAAGAAAATCTCACATGTGTGGAAGAATAAAATAGCTAGACAAGTTGTATATGCTTGGAATCTGGAGTCTCTATCCTGGTCAACAGCCTGAAGTCTTAACAGAAACATACGCTACACAAGAAAGCTAGCACAAATGCTAACAACAACACATTGAAAGTTCGTGTGAAGAGATTCAGTAGCTCATTTTTGTTTAGAACATGTGGTGCACAAAGTTATCAGAACATTTCCCGTTAAGTGGAATCACAATGTTATCCATAATGCAGTTTTTCATGCGCCATAACAAATCGAACTAGCATGCTGATTGATTGGAGGGAAAACCATGCTAAGTGCTAATGATAAAATGCAGCTAACTTTACACTCTCAGAAGAAAACAGTAAAAGTAAAAAACTAGGGTCACTAGGGTGTTACGATAGGATAAAAAAGATACATCTCTGTATCTTAATTATGTTAATTGTAGTACTTTAGTAGCTACCATATTAGCATCTAAAGTGTACATATTAGTACTTTCAGCATTTATACCTTAGAGTTTACAGCCATAGCTTTGTCCTTTTTATCCTTTTAATCGTGCCGAGTTACGACAGCAAAATAAAGAGGCTTATCAACATGACAACTCTCAGAGACTTTAGTATGGAAGTGTACATAACTTTATATTGCCAAAAAGATATGGCTGTCTGGAATATCACGAATCTGTCTGTGGTGAGCGAGATTCTGAGCTACTTTTTCAGGCACCTTTGTTTATGTTTTGTATCTCTGTAGCTCTTCCGGTTTCCAGACTACTGCCACCTGCTGGTACGGAAAGGCATTTCTTTATTCGCAGGACGTGCTACTTGGCCGTCGGGTGTCAAGCGTTGGCTTGGTGTGTCAGGGCAACTTTGGACCCAGGCACTGCAGACGTGAGCAGACCCCGCAGTCTGCTTTCGTCGCCAATAGTTCACCAACATTGGCTTGGTGTGTACTGGGCTTAGAACATATGAAATAACCTTGTAGCAGATCTATACAGGTGGAGCTGGGGAAGGTGGCGCAAGCACTAGCTGAGTATTTGAATGTTGAGCAGCAAGTTAATCAGCTGTAAAAGTTAATACGAATATAACGAATCAGCTGCACCATGTGAATAATGATGTCATTATATCAGATTGAGTAAGAACCTATCGGCCTGCACCATCTAGAGTTTCAGAACTATGGATTTATTCATTTTAATTGCTTATATTCATTAATATGAACGCATTTTATATGTTTAATTTTTAAAGCAGGTTGGGTTGCCATTTGATTACCAATGCAAAATCTGAGTTTGAAGCAAAACCCCTTAAGATCCTCTGAATGGTACATATACAACACAGCAGATTTGTAAACTTCTGGTGTGCCTGTGCTAGCCTTTAGAAAGAAACGAATACATAAGCGAGGGAAAAACCAGACAATGCATTCATGTTATTTTCAAGGTGGCACTGCCGCTCACGAACTGTTTTTAATGTGATGCCACCATGTACTATTTCTGGCCTGAGAGGGTGCACTGATCCATGACTCCTCTCTCCATCGAGCAGCCTGTTTGAAAACTAAAAGTGCAGCGCCTCCATTTCACAAATAAAGCCTCAGTGTCCGCCTTCCCAAACATCACTACCCACCTTTCGTGCTTATTTTACCGTGTTATAAGCGTTTGTTTGCTGGTGTCTCCATCTGTTGAAGCTGCAGTCCTCTGAGACAAATGCCACCTTTTCCACAACACAAGAGACACCTGCAGGAGATGCGGCCAGAGAGTGAGACATCCATCAACGCCGGGCCAATTCCCCATATGCATGCGTATATATTACAGTATACACGCTGCCTCCCTGCTTGGCCCGTAGCTCTGCGGGAGGCATGAGGATGGAGGAGAGAGATAGAGAGTGCTTATCTTAATGAAAATGGTGGAACACTGCCCTGATTATAGCTGCACTGAGTGGCCTGAGAAAGGCAGAGGGAAGTGGAAGGAGACGGGATGATTGCACAGGAGGCTCTCGGTCATCCTGTCAGTGGTTTTGTGGAGGGGGTGCTTAAGAGGGAGGAATGAATCACTGTTTTGAGTCAAATCTTTTGAATGAATCAGCTTAAGGAGTTCATGATTCAGACTGAATCAGTCAAGCCAATAACTCCAGGGTTGATTTGCAGGCTGGTATAGTGGGAGTTTGGGACAGGTAAAGAATAATTAATAGAACATGTAATCTTATACATCTATTTTTATGGCTTAAAAAGACGACGGTCTGTTGTGCCCTGACAGCACACAGCTGCGAGGAAATTCTTCGTTGTTGGGCTGGAGTCCTAGAGACTGATTAGCCCAAAATATCTTTATATAGACAGCGAAGGAGGGCGGTGCAGGGAGAGCGAGAGAGAGAGATGGAAGGGGCAGGGAGGGCTCTTCATTTCGGTCCACAGAGACACTTTACCTCACTGTGTCTGAGGAGCGAGCGAGCGTTTAGCAATCTGTCTCGTAATTAATCATGCGCCCTAATCAGTCATGGCTGCCGGATCTGCACGTGATAGATTTTCCACCTGAGTCCCTCGTCAGTGTCTCTGGAAGAAAGAAAAAAAAATTCACTGCCACGGAAACTCACTGCCATCCTCGCTCAATCGCCCTCTTCTTTCCCATGTTATGTCTAACAGTAGGGAATCTGATCCTGTATACTATCTTTGCGACGTTGGTCTAATCCGATTAAAAGCAGGGAGATTAAAAGCTGCGATATGTTTGCCGCTGTTTTAAAGACACCCGTGATGTTGCCGTGTAAAAACGTATTATGTGTCTATACAGGGGAAAGAGATGATGTGAACGAGATCTAGGCTTTGGAGGCCGTATTGGGAATCTGATGTGATTTAGTCCTGTTGAGATTATATAGGTATACTTATCAGATCCTACACAGTAAAGTATAAAGTACACTACTGTATGAATCCGATTAGCTATCCTGAACAGGGATGAGCACAAGGACTGTACTTGAAACTAACAGCATGACTTTAAGGGATAGTTCACCCCTAAAAAAGGGCAAATTTCTGTTTGAGACTTTTGTGCAGAGCACAAAAGAAGATATTTCCCCGAATGATACAGCTGTTTTTGTACACTGAATGAAAATCAGTGGGGCCCAAAACTTTAAAGCTACAGAAACAATATGGTAAGTTAATTCATACAACTAAGCTGGAATATTTCAGTTGTATTTTCCAATACAATCACTTTGTATGATGAACAGGTCAATATTTAAGCCTATATTTAATCTCAAATTAATTGAAATACTCTCAAATTAAATCTAAATGCACGAAAAAGAAATGCACGTGACAGTATTTCAGTGCAAAAAAGGAAAAGACACACACACACACACACACACACACACACATACACGTGTGTGTGTGTGTGTGTGTAATATAATATGATATAATATATCAAATATGAGAAAAATGCACATAAAACTATACTCATGTTTCTACATACTGGCAGAAGTCCAAATTTGAGTCAAGTAAAGGCAAAAGAGTCATATAAAACTGCAAACTGCATCAAAAAAGGTTTAAAAATAACTAATTTTGCCACATGCCGTATTTAAAACAGTGCACATGCCACAATATGCAAAAAATGACAGCTAAAGATGTCTATGTGCATGTCAGTGTTAAAATAACATCCCTAATCTTGAATATCAGCATTAGTAACCATTGAAGCCAACTGAGTTTATCTGCACAAAAACAAGGAGGATTTCAATTAGTACAACATTAAGCTTGAACAGATTATATTAAATCAAGAAAAAACAATTTCTGTAGCTGAGTTAAAAACATCAACAGAAGCACTTAACAATATTTCACTGCAAAAAAAAAGAAGACGACGGAAGATCTTCTGCACAGGGATGAATCAAATGATTTGGAAAAATCACTTCAAATGAACCATCTGAATGAATCAGATTCCCAACACTAAATGTATGAGAAAAAACGAGGACGGTTTAGAAGAGCAAATACAGCATCGCTGTTCACTTTACACAGCTTCTTGTTAAAATTTTGTGCTTGTTACTGGAAAAGCTACACTTATGAAAGTAACAAAGCTACTGTAACACTACTAAAAAATTTAGGTAATTTCACTACTTTTAGTTATTACTCCATCACTTTTTATGTGAGTGTATGTCTGCCTGTCTCTACACGTCTAAATATTTGTATATAAATGTTTTTGTCAGTCAATATGCTGCTTTCCTCTCTTCTCACAGTGCCTGAGGGACAGTGTGGAGGAACTGAGCGAAACGTGACTTTAATTGAACAGGAACTACGTGAGGAGCAAAAGGACTGCCTCACTGAGAGAAGAGTGATGTGCAGACTGAGAGAAAAACAGCTTTGTACAGCCAATTACATGACATCCAACACAAGACACGCAGATTAGACACCAGAATACAGCACTGAAGGGGGTAAAAACAGAATAAAAATAGACAATGCGAGTAGGAGAATTTTATAACAGAAAATAGACAGAAACAAAGAAAGAGAGACAGGAACTACAAATGAGAACTAGAATGTTTGGAATGCATACTAATGGCATGCTGTTTTTGTAAGAAAGCAGTAAGAAGTATGCAGACAGACAGACAGACAGACAGACAGACAGACAGACAGACAGACAGATAGATAGATACAAATGTATAATGTAAATATAAACATACATACAAAGCAACATTGGAAATGTTTATTAGAAATGTTTCAAATAAAAATAAAAAATAAAAAATAATTGAAATGAATAACTGGAAAAAACAAACAAAAAGGAAATAAAAACATTTATAAATAAACATCACGTATAAAATAAATATGTAAATCAGTAAAAAAGTAAATAAAGAAATGCTTATAAATAAAATTAATGTAAAAGTAATATGAAAGTAAATACAAATAAGTAAACAAAAATAAAAGATACAAATCAATATTTACAAAAAAATAAAAATTTTATAAATTTTTATTTACATACTTGTATACACACAAGTATGTAACTAAATAAATGAATACTATAAATATAAAAACACATGCACATAAAGAAACATTATAAATATTTATTAGAAATAACTGAAATATAATATTTACATATAATTGAATTGAATTGAAAATAACTTGGATAAAAACAAAGAAAAACAAACAAATGTTTATAAATAAACACTAAATATAAATAGATATATACATAAGTAAAAAATTAAATAATTAATTATAAATTAATTAATATAAATGTAATATGAAAGTAAATACAAATGAAAAAAATCAATATTTACAAACACATACTAAATATTGTAGATGTTTATTTACATACATGTATACACACAAGTATGAAAATAAACAAACATAATAAAGAAACAAAAATACATATTTATAAAAAAAAAATTAAATTAAATAAATAGAAAAATAAATATTTATAAATAAGTAAAACAATGAATAAAAAATAAATGCATTTCCAAGAAAACTGGAATCCAGTCAAAAGATGTACATGTGACAGTGTAATCTCTTAATATATAAAACATGAACAGTAACTGTGTTCAGCATACAGTTTCCCATTTAACGACTTACATATTATAGATATCACACTATAATCAATTTGCCAGCATTCCATTCCATGGTCAGAAACTGAGAGCAAAAAGCAACTGAAAAAGCAAAAAGCTGCCACGGTTCTAAAGTCTGGCGTCTAGGAAAGAACCGGGATCCTTTTCTTGGCCTGGTCTGCGGCGGCCCAGCATGGAGGCGTGTGTTTGCCTGAATCTAGCAGAGACCCTGAGGTGAGCGTTACCCTACTCGGCCTCTCAGACCCGCAGTGGTCCTCCACAGGGAGGTCTTTGAATAGACAGCCTGCCGTTTCCCTCAGTACAAGGGGGTCTTTGATAATGGCACTACGGAAGCCTATAGGGGCCCAAAGGACAAACAGAAACACATGCCAATTATGCTCGTTCATTGACTACAAATGAGACCGGTCAGACTACACTCTGTGCTGGAGTATTCAGACTCGCGATAAAGAGAAAAATGAAAAAAAAAACACACTCCCCAAAGGTGGAAAGCCACGCATGAGAGAAGCTAAACATGCAGTTTTCGTAATAGTGTTTCCTGAAAAACTTCATGTGCCTTTTGAGAACGAATGATGAAAACAGCAACAAAGAGCTTTGGGGACGTACAACGTTGTAGCATTATTGATGCGGAGAAAGACCGCAAGGCTTAGCATCAGATAAAGAACGCTGCTGCGTGCCGTACTGAGCAAGGTTCACTGTGTGGTATTATTATGGGTGTACAAGTATTTTTGTGTGCGTGTTTGTCGGAGATAGACCCACCACAGTTCTGTCGACTCAGCGTCGCTGGGTTCAAAGGGCTGTATGGTTTTGGCTTTAACCTCAACCTCCAGGAAAACAACACAACTTTTCCAGCTGATGCGGCAAGATGTGGGCCTGCCGTTATGCCACTGTAAATCGATATTCAATAGAGCTGCATGAGTACTGTGTGCATCAAACTTTGATTGATGAATATTTAAGAGACTTTGATGAGCAAGGTTCACCAACATCAACTTTCAGAATCAATAAGTTGCTTGTTGGTGCATTTGTTTCCCAGCATGCATTATAGCTTCTAGTTTCTAGTCTGATTTGTTTGCACCTAGTGTTAATCTTGACAGCACAATTTCTCAAAGATGCTCAATAAAAGTTTTTGTAGTCAACGATGCCAAAAAGAACAAAGAAAAGTTTGCACTACATAAAACACTGCATAATAGTAACAATCCATTAATAAAATTTTCAGAAGAAAAACTTAGCAATATTGTAACATGCATCCGCACAGAATGGCCCAAAGTAAACTTCAATTAAGTTATGTGTGTTAATAATGTGAATAATTCGTGACACACTAAAACACATCTGAAAACAGAAAAGTAATAACTAAAGCATAAGTTCAAAATATTTTATTACAATAATACATGCATTACATGCATATACATGACAAAATTAACATAATGTGAATATTTGGTTTGTTTTTGCATTTGAATATTTTTTCTTGTGAACAATGTTATTTTAAAATGTGAAAAAAATAAATAGTCCATCTTGTCAAAATTTTGTCTATTGGTCAAAAAAAAAAAATATATATATATATATATATATATATATATATTCATTTTTTCATCAAAATAAAAACAAAACTATGACTAAAATAAATAAGCAGGTTTCAAATAAAATGATTAAAATGGTTAAACTAAATACCAACTAAAATGGTTAAAATCATAATTGTATGTGAAATATAGACATATAGATATAGATAGACATAGACTAATATGAATATGACTAATGAATATGACATTGAAATATGATTAATACTAATACACAATGAAAGAAAGACAACAAACAAACTAGACAACAAATTAAGGAGCAAGCTAGCAAAACTAACAAACAAATAAAAGACTAAAACAAAAACACATAGAAATTTAGCACTGCATATAGGTTTATACCAACATGAAGGCTTGAACTGTTAAAGTTTTTTTTTAATTTACACAACCTCACACTCTCAACTGGCCGTGATTACCATTAAAAACGGTTATGTACAGTCAAATTCAGCAATCTCGCTCGTGTGTTGCTGCTTCATTTCTGAAACGCTGACCATTCTGATATGTAGAAAACAGTACCTGGTAGGTGTTTAGCTTGCTAAGTGAATACAGCCCCTCCAGGTGAATGTCCTGCACTGTGGGGGCTGCTGGGAAGGTTTTCAGCTCAGACTAAATGACAGAAGTCACCTCTGGAGGGTTCGGTCATCAGCACACAAGGGGGAAAAAAAGAGCACGAGTGACTTTGGGGGAGAAAACACTTGTCCAAGCGGCAATCAATTACGCTCCATTTGCATTTCCGACACTTATAGGTAGCACTTCACACTATTAGAGTCATTTATACAACTTATACGGCTCATTTGCAGATTGATAGCTGCCCTTCCGTGACCGTGCGTAATGAGCGTCTCATCAAAGGGGCTAAAGTCACCGCGCCGGATCTGACGGCAAAGTACCAGCCCACTTTCCGTCTTCATCAAGACTTCATTTGCTCACCAAGTCACAGCCCCCAGACAGCTTCTTCCGCCTGCTTAAATGCATCATTTGCTTCTCTTGGAGATAAAACAGTTTGGGTTAGTCACCAAATTGGGAAAGCGGAAGCAAGTGAGCAAACCGGGATTACAGAACAGCAGGGGCGTAGTGGGTTGGCTTGTGTGTTAAAACCAGCTCTGGGATCAGTGAGCCAGATGTTAGCGCTCTGTTTGAATATGTTTTGTTTAATGGTTTGGGTAGTAGTTTATGCAGAGGACCATTCATTTTGCACTTAGCCTAGCTTCAGACAGGTGCTAAGTCCTTTTTTCCATTTTCAATATACGGCCGTTATGAATAATTGATCAGTAGTTAAACTGGTTTTGCTTTAGGGACAAGATTTTACATTGGGCATCAAGAGCCCTTATAAATGAGGATAGTTCACCTAAAACTTAATAATGTGTCATGTTGTTCCAAACCTGTAATTTTTTCTTCTGTGCAGTACAAAAGAAGATATTTGGCAGAATGTTTCAGCTGTTTTTGTCCATATAAAAAAAGTCAACACTTACCGGACCCTACTGACTTCATCGGCATAGATAGATATAGACAAGAAAATATATATAGATAGATAGATTTTAAAAAAATAAATATATATATATATATGACAAGGAAAAATAAATAAATAGCATTTTTGTGATTAAATCAAAAAAAAAAAATAAGAAAAGAAAAGAAAAAAATAGAAAAAGCTAATTAGTGCTCCAAAATGATGGCTGAATCTGTTTATGTTTTCTAGCACTGTCAAACGAGTAATCGCGATTAATCACATTCAAAATAAAAGTTTTTGTTTACATAATATATGTATGTGTACTGTATATATTTATAATGTATATATAAATACAAACACATGCATGTATATATTTAAGAAAAATATTTTATGTTTATATATCAAATATATATATATAATATAAATATATAAATGTATATACATGTTGTCACGAATCCTGGCCATGTTCTTCCGTTTATTCGCCACCAGATGTCATCAACTCAC
>JAUZSZ010000150.1:8314090-8325511 GCA_034780575.1 Labeobarbus marequensis
GCTGGGAAAATAATCAAGATGAAGACATTTTAACACCAAACAAACACATAAACACACGAACGCTCTCCTGGCTCCAGGATAAGGTGCATTTACCTAAAGCCCCTTCAAATGAGGGCGCCTCTGATATTCCAAACACACACTGGCACTGCTGAGTGCCTTAAAACAGCAGCGGATGAAAATAGGCCTGACACTCAGTGAAGTAAATTGCAACGGATCAATTGAAAATGTCACCTTCACGGACAGATTGATTAAACGCAAAGTGCTGAATGCTCCTTATCCCCCAGAACCGCGGCCATAAGTCTGAGATGCAAAGCAATCTGGGAATGCAGGAATGGCTGATGAGGTGTAACTTGAAAATTACAGCATGCAGCCTATTCTGTTCCAGTAAGTGCTGAAACACACGCACAGACGTACATATTTTTGCATTTTTTGGTGCTTATTGTCGATGTTAGAAGGTGCTGAGATGAATTTGCCCATTCTCTGTCATTTCTCTTCACAGTACAATGCGTCAAAGAAACCAAGTCACTTGAATTTCCTATGACTTGTTTCCTAGTGAATGTTCATTGAGAAGCTTATTGGCCTCAGACACTTCAGATGTTTATCCTGAGAAAATGAGGGCTGTTTCTCATTTGACCTTTTACATACTTACAAAGGGCTACGAGAAGTACTTTGCAAGTTCAGTACTCAAAGATTTATTAAAGATAAAGCTGTTTGCATGCCAGTTCTCACTTTGCAGCTTGCACAAAAAAAAAATAAAAAATAAAATAAATAAATAAATAAATAAGTCACACATGACTAACACCACGTGTTTTTTTTTTTGTTTGTTTTCTTTACAGAAATTACACAAATAAACTTTAAATCACTCATACTATAAATGAAAGTAAAAGGCCAAAAATAAAATAAATAAATCATCATCATACTAAATTTGTTTGTCGTTTATAATGACTAAATATCCTTAAAACATGGTACATTTATCTACGAATCAAAATGACATAAAATATATATATAGTAAGTCTATTTCCGCCATGGAATAAAAACAAAAAAAGAGGCAACTTTTCAGTTTCACAATTGGGACTTTGTTTCACACAATAATAAAAAACTCAGTTTTTTTTTTTTGTTGTTTATATTATAACTAATTATACTTAAAACATTATACATTCTAATTTTCCAATTCACAACTGGGACTTTGTTTCTCACAATAAATTCTCACTTTTTTTTTTTTTACATCTCATAATTCTGTTTATATATAATAAAATATTTATAAAAATAAAACAAACAACAATTGATATGTTTTTTAATAAAAAAGAAAAAACAAACAAACAAACAACAAAAAAAAAAAGTATCACTAGATATCGTTATGTTCACAGAAGAAAGAAAGTCATTCCGTTTTGAAATGACATGAGGGTGAGTAAATGATGCTGAATTTTCATTTCTGGGTGAACTATTTTACAGTAAATAGATTTCTCTTTTTTGGCCTTTCTGACACTTTTATTTGCAGTATATATAGTGGGATATGAAATGATTTGGAAAGGAGTGGGAGAGAATTTTTGCAGTGTTTGCCTGGATGTTGAAATCCATAACACCGGGGGCTGCTCGATCCCTCAGACTCTGACATGATTCCTCAGGTCATCGGCATATGTTTCACCCAAATACAGCACTCTCCAGACAGGTAGTACACTCTCTCTCCCGCTTGCTTCCTCTCTGTACGTCTCCAGCAGTCTTGAAGTCCTTGCTATCTTTCTCTGAAGGACAGGGCCATTTATAATGGCCACCGGATTTTGGTTGCTGTATTCGTCGGCCTCCAAACAGCTGCCAAGACCTGAACTGATACACTCCCGGCTCGCCCTGCCTTCGCTGTGGGTGCTGCAGTTTATGAGCCCCTGTAATGATTAGCGCATTATTAAAAATGATCATCGGGTTCACAGATCAGCTGGAAAGGGCTCATAAAAAAACTATTTTTAAAAGCTGGGATCCTATTTTGAGATTTGAAAGATGTTGGCACGCTACGCTTCATTAATCTACGAGTGAGAGATGGAAGAGAAGCCACAAAAAACATTTGAAGGTTCCAAGGTCTTTCATTTCAGAAGTACAAGCGTATTTTGGACTTGCGTAGTTGCACCTTAACGCTGTCATTTTCATTTGCATCTTCCATAAGGTAGAAATCAAATCCTTGGCAATTTTTTTTTGTTTGTTTGGAGGGGAAACAGAATCTGAAGAGTTTACAGATAGTAATGAGCCTCAAAAACCACCAAAAAATTGATACCGAGAACCCAAGCGCTGGGAACGGCACTATCATAAATCAAGTCCTGAACAGGTACATTGGAGGTAAACAAGACCATTCAAAACTACAAAATGCAACATGTTTAGTGAGTAAAGAGTCATTTATCTGTGAGATAAGAGCTTCAACCAGACCTTGGTGTGTATGAGAGGATTAATCTTCTTTACTCTGCATGGTTTACCCTGTTGCAACAAATTAAACAGATACTAACAGGTAGGCCCACTTGCAACCTGCGCTGTATAAAAGAATTGGAGCTGAGAGGCACTGAGAGAAAAGAGAGAGCGAGAGATATACAATAGATCTGGGCAGTAGGATGGTAAAAAAATTTGATCGTTCATACTGCTGTAGATATATTAGGTCTGGGCAGGATGCTGGTAAAAATATGTCAATTCTTTGATACCATTTACACTGCAGCAGATATATTTGCACAGGCAAGACTGCTTTATGGCAGCTTTATGAGTTAACGTGTCCAAATCAAGTGAAGTGGGAAAACTGTCAAGGGATGCTGTTAGGCACAAAACGAGTTGGAGTATTGTTTTTTTTTTTTTTTTAATGTTGGCTAGCAAACATTGTAATTTGCGCATATGAAATTTAACTGAGCGAAATGAGACAAGCCCCAGTCTGACCTTCACTGATAAAAAGAGACAACTTTTTTTCAACCACATTGCAAGATTTAACTTGTTTTATCTTGCTGTATATACAGTACTTAAGTGATAAAAAAAATCTGCCAGTGCATTAAAATACACTTAAAAATACTTTATCTGAAAATATAATATCCTATGCAGTATTACTTCTGTAAACGTTCTAGAAATTTATCTACATTCTTAAAAAATAAAAATTCTAAAAAGGGGGTTTTGAAACAATGCCACAGAAGAACCATTTTGAGTTCCCTGAAGAGCCTTTTAGTAAACAGTTCTGAAAAGAACCATTTTTTTCTTAATATGAATAACATTTCAATAACCTAAAGAACCTTTTCTTCTAAAGTGCTTGCTTCATAGCAAATGCCATAGAAGAACTGTTTTTGGCTCCTCTGAGAACTTTTTAGTGAGTAGTTCTTAAAAGAACCACTTTTGTAATGCAAAGAACATTTTAAAAATCTAAAGATCCTTTTTCTGGATGTTAAAGGTTCTTCATGAAACCATAGATGCCAAAAGAGAACCTTTATTTTTAATATTAAAAATCTTTTGTGCAATGGAAAGGATGCTAAAGGGTCTTCATGGAACCACAGATGCCATTAAACACTCTTGAAAATAAAGGTTCTTTATTGGCATTGATGGTTCCATGAAAAACTTTTAACATCCATGGAACCTTTCAAGGTTCTTTAATGTGGAAAAGGGTTCTTTAGATTATTCAAATGTTCTTCACACTAGGGAAACATAATAGTTCTTTTGAGAAATGTTTACTTAAAAGTTCTTCTATGGCATCACCGCAAAAAATCCCATTTTGGAGACTTTATATTTAAGAGCGAAGAACCATTATTTTTAACAGATATGTTTACTGCAAAATAATTGAAAGTCAAATCACTATGCTACATTAAGTTGTTTAAGTCCTGATCGTCATGTCAGAGTTTATATTTGACTGTTCATTATACCTTACAAATATCCATAGTGTGGTAAAGCATAAACCATATGACATATGTACGATTTTGGTCACACCTTCCAACCATTATACTGTGAAAAGACGGCAAACAGTGATGCCAAAGCAACAAAGGGAGAATATGGAGGACAAGAGTTCACCGGGGGACAGAGGACACACAGGGAGAACAGAGAACAGAGGCTTTTTGAGAGAGAATTAATATCAGCGTGTCTTGCACGGAATATTTTTAGAGGCAGAGCGCAAGCAAGCATCCATCAGTTGGACCCAGTGGCCGTACGGATGCCCAATCGGAGCTTGGAATGGAGGGCGGGACGGGGGCGAAGAGGGGAGTGGTTTGAACCATCACCAGAGTCATGTGCTCATGCCAAAGCGAATCTCATCTCATCTCCAGGCATAAATCTAGTCAGCTTAGTTTTCCCCATTGGCGGGAAAAGCCGGGGCTGAGAGACAGGGCAGATAAATCAGATCGGAGTCAGGCTTCCCGGGCCGGAGAGGAAGGTGGGACGGGAGCAGAATTGCTACACGGACCCCTGCCTTTAATGACATACACTGGGACTGCAGAGAAGTGTAAATCTGGTCCCTCTCTTCCCTCCTCCTCCTCCTCCTTCATGGTGCAAAGTCACCTCTCACTCTGAAAGCAAACCGAACGTCAACGTCGACTAATGTGGAATCACAGTCAGCTGTGATAATTGCAGTTCTAAGTGTTCTCATTGTTCTAATTCTAGAACTCCAGATGGAGTTGAATGTCGCTTCTTCTCAAACCAATTTATGTCAGTGGTTCTTTGGAAGAGACAAAACCCACAGGAAAGACAAATCACAAATGACATCTCTTTAATATCTCAGCTGCTTCTTCTAGATTGGAGTCCTATCATGAGGAATCAAATTGTCCTTGATCTTTTGAGATAAAAGCACTTAATCTGAATTTTTTTTTTTTTCTTTCAGAATTCAAAATATCCCATAGTACAAAAAGAGCACTGATTGAAATAACGCTGCAAAAAAGACTAATTTTGAACTCTTGAATCTTTTTGAAATCAGACAGAAGTCTACATTTAAACATTAGAGATCAGAAACTAGTCATAGTGGTTCGCCCAGTCATTGTAAGGTTGCGAGAAGAAAGCTAGGCTTAAAACAGCACAAGAGGTTAAAGGTTAAATGTGGAAAAGTTCACCATACTTTTGCCGTTATTGCCTGCATGTAGCACCAACAGCTCTGCAGAATTTTATGAATGATGTGGGAAAGTACACCAGACATATGCAGTTCCTGACTGCGTGTAGCACCTACACCTCTGCAGACCTTTCTGAAAGACCTCCACATTAAAAACAAGGAGCTGAAGTTTATCTTTAGCACTGCCCCTTATCATTTCCTTGACAGTTTTTGTGACATGTTCCAGCTGTTTAAGCATGTCAGACTTTGCAAAGAGTTTGATATTTTCAGATGAGGACAATGTAAGGGTCAAAGTGATTGTAGGAAATGGCCATGTAATTACAAGTGGTTTCGGCACTAAAAACTTTACTAACGCTGTAAGTGGACCTCTGGGAAAAATTAAATAATAAAAAATGTATGATGTGACCCCTTTAAGTCTCCTGCTTCTTAGATGTTTCTCCTGAGGAAAAATACCCCATTAATCTCACATACGCCATCACTGGAATAAAAAAATAAGAATCTCAACGACACTACAAACTCTACTCAATTGCATAAAGTCAAAAACATTTCCTCTATATGGTATTTTTAGATTTACATTTAAAATCTGTAACGTTCGGTATGTTACCAGACTTTCAGTACCCACTGTATATGCTACCAACTTGGCAAAAAAGGAACCCTATTGTCTTGGGGCCAAACATTACAAAAGACAACTCCATGGTCAAGATTTAATCAAAGCTCTTGGGTCAGGTGCATGTCAATAATTCAGTCTTACAAGGAAGACTGCAGCAAATCATTTTAATTGAAAAGACCTGGCTGCATTGATCTGTCCGAACATGCCCAGAGAGGGTGGTGTGTGGTTCAAACACTGATCAGGGGAGCTCCAGTGGTGTTTGGCGCATGGATATACTTGATTGTTCCGTTGAAACCTTAGGCGGAAAATCCATCTGACAATAAACTTAAAAAACACGACTCTGGTGCCATACCAAGAGCTAAATTCAGACACTAACCAAAGGGTTTGAAATGCATTTTAGCCCCAAAAGTTCCAGGCTGCTTAGTAGCAGAAGCGTTTTTGCCTGTAAACATGAATATATCAAAACTGGATCCCAAAATAACACATTCCATATACATTTTTAACCAAGATTTTAGGCCGTAAGCAAAGATTTTTGGTGCATGTAATTTTGGATCCTTATTTTGTAATTTCATGATATAATTCCTCCTAGAATGCTTTTGAAGGATGAAATATTCATGCATGCACAGATATACAGTTGACCTGAATGCCTAGGGATGTTCCACCTCTAGATGGAATGAGAGATACAAATCTAATGGCAAAGCTATGTTCAGGCTCTGGAGAAGGGATGTTTTGCTGATGTCAGGATGAAATACTTGACCTTGTGCTTTCATACAGCACAGAGGGAAGATTCAGAGAGTGATCACTCCATACAAAAGGACAGTCTGAGAGCCGACTAGGACTGAATAGGTGGAGCTGGCATGCTTGCGAGTGCTGTGCCTCTCATATAGAGTGAGTGAAGTTTCTCACCTTTTGTGTGCCTTGTTTGTGCCTTGTGCCTTAAAATATCGATATGGCAGAGGAGGAAAATGTTCTGAAATGGCAGAGATGAATAGGAAATTTGAGAAGAGTACAAGGGGCAAAAAAAGACGATGAAGCATGAAATGGCAGGTAGAACAAACCGAGGAAGATTCTCAAGAGTTTGAAATTGTAAAAATATTGTTTACTCTTTCACAACATTACAACTTTTGATTCAAAGTAAAATAAGTACATGAAATAGCTTAATGTCTGTATACCTAAAGTCTTTCATGATGCAATGAACTACTTGCAGCATATAGCTTTGCAAATGATTCCTAAACTGAATCCGAAATGACAGTCTAGTTAAACTATTTATCTTGTCATGGATAAGAATAATGGATCTTGAATCACATTTTATGTATGTAGTAAAACATACTACATTTCAGTCAAAAGCAACATCATTTCAGTTTTGATGAATTGGAGTAACACATTGTTGAGGTCTTTTTTTCTTTCTTTCTTCAAATAGGCATACCACAAGGGTCTCTTTTAGGTCCTCTTGAATTGTAACTCCGCTTGTTTTTTGTTTTTTTTTTCTTCAGAGTGCAGACATGTTGAGGGAACCATTAATTTCACACGCTTACACACAGAAGCACCATGCCTATTCAAACTGGCACATGCCCTCTCTGAGAAAATCAAATATTAAATAATAAATAAATACATACATGCGTAAAATACAATCATACAAGACCACTAGTTCCTGCTTAAATAAATAAATAAATACTTTTTATCACGTCAACTTCAGAACCAGAATAGTTATATTAGGAGTGAAATTCTCTAAAGTGGCTGTTGATTTCTGTGGCACTGTTGAAAATGAACGCATTGCACTATTTGAGGATGTGGCAAGTGCAATATTGAGTGTTTTCATTGCTCACTTCAGGTTTTTTTTTTTTTTTTTTTTAATACAACATCAGCGCACAAAATGATCTTGCAAACTCAAGCTTTGTACCCTCTTGTTACACAAACAGCACTGGTGTGTAATTGACATTAGTTGATAGGATCAAGGCTGACAACAGGTGGTTCACACTGTTAGCAGCATTGATTTGGTATGGCTGTGAGTCACTGCCGTCTTGTTGGTGAAATGGGAGGTTTAATAATGTTCCTTGACAATTAAATCCGTGAACTTTGATGTTTGAACAACAATATGACCTTTAACACTGACCTGAAATCAGCTCGACAGTCTTGCATAGTATATTTAGACAAGTTTTGGGTGAAAGAAGCAAAACTTGGTCAATGAAAGGTCACTAGTACTTCCTACACTGTACATACACACATATAAGAAGAAAGTGTCTGAAAATAGAAATTTACATTGGTATTTCCAATTATGGCTTATGCAAATGAATAACACACTCTACATTATAAGGATTTTGCTTTACAATCCACTTTAGCCACCGCATACCTTGTCATGTTGACACAGGAGCAAAACATGAACACGTCGTCCAGAGAAAGGCCTGTATCAGCAAGCTTTTAATCATCCAAGTATTTTCCTCCAGCAAACATGGATCAATATGTAAGAGAGAGATTTCATTACTGCCCAGCCAACAAGCTCTTTTAATTACTGTTGAAGTGCTGTTCAACTTTTCTAAACTAATTTCGTGGCATCATGCCATGCATGCCGGACGGCAGTATATTTCTGAAAGTTTCTATCGTACGGTATATTTACACTGCTCTCAAATTCCAATAGATCAATGAAAAATGTTCACTGTGCCAAACAGAGGCTCTATAAAAAAATTAAAATGCCTCACAGACCACATAAAACTCTAATTAATCTGTTAATCTGGGATGTGTCACATTTTTTCAGACTATGTCTGGAATTTTTCCCAACCTTGCCAACGCTGGCCAATCACAAGCCTTATTTGCGCTTCTGAGGGCAGAACTTCCTCATGTAAATGTAACATTACGTTATGCTTTGGAATTTATAACTGTAATACACACATACACACACAGAAACATACAGAGAGAGTCAGCTTTTACAATAATGTCTCTGAATCATCTACATTTATGTTTAAATTGCAGTTACACAGCTCTCCAGACAAATGTGATATTTTTGCTCCTCACTGGTGCGTTAACTATAGCCGTAGCAAAGAGCTGGTGTATGCGGAGATACTTGAAAGTCAGTTATTTTAGCTAGACGCAATAGCATTGCTCACTTGCTGAGCTGTTTGACTGTCACACTGCCCCTAGGCAATCACTGAACTCAACAGCCATAGAGGAACAGGCATAAACAGCTTAAATATAAACTTGCTGAAAATTCTGTAAGGCAAAACACTGTTAGCATTTCAAACCCATATATGTGCTTAAATGTTTTAGAGTATGCAAACACATGGTCATTACCTTGACAGGCTTTTCAGTTGAGTGAAATCACAAAATAAAATACTAAATATGTCTAAATAGGTACTGATATCTTGTAGATTTATTAAAAACAACAAAAACATCCATTATAATACAATTATTATTATTATTATTATTATTATTATTATTATTATTATTGCTGTTGTTCTTTATAATAATAGTAATATTTTAATAATAATAATAATCATAATAATAAATTTTATTGTTGGTGTTGGTGTTGTTGTTGATGTTAAGAGTAATTATTAATAATGATTAAAAATGATGATGATGATGATGATGATGATGATGATCTTGATGATCATAATATTATATTGTTGTTGGTGATGTTAATAATAATTGTAATATTTTTAATAATAATATGAAATAATAACAATAGCAACAATTTTGTTGTTGTTAGTGCTGTTAATAAGAGTTATTATAATTTAAACGAATAATTCCTATTAAATTAATACATAATACATATTTAATATATGTAATGAAATATTTAAAGTTGGGGTATGTCATTTTTCAAAAACGCTTTAGAAAACTGAATCGGGGCCGAGTACCAAAACAAACTTGTAGCCAATCAGCAGTAAGGGGTGTGTCTACTCATGATGTGGAAGAGAGAGCGTTCAGTGAACAGCCAAGCCAAGCAACAGAAAGATAGAGATGGCGGATAAAAAACAGAAGAGGAAAACATCTGTGGAAAGATAAGGCAAGAAGTAGGACCCGTATAAATATCGGATCAGCTTTCCAGCTCTGGAGAGAACTCAAGGAGTGGAAGGCCTGCGATCGGATTCCGAGGTTGCTTTGTTTCTTCTCGATAGGTGAGTAACACCGTGTCAATACCGGACATACTGCGCCGCATCACTGATTATAATGACTTCTATAGTATTTTGTTGCGCCGCTTGTGTCCACTGTAGACAAGGTGTAACACTGGTTTTGCTTTGTTTGACAGAACTAATCGTTGCCTGGTTTGCGTAGGCTACATAAGGCTACGTATGTGTGTGGCTGAACTATCAAAATAGGCCGAGACCCTTTTGGGGTAGGGGCGTGTTAGGTTTGGTGATTTCAAATATCAACATTGGCTTCTGGAATCACTTACCCCACCTTTAATAAACAAAATTGTCTGAATACATTAGAATTTTATAAGACTGTTTATAAGACTGCATCTACCAGTCGAGGCTATTAAGGCCATACTGACCAATTAAACCCTGACCCCTTTGTTTAGTGTAAAAAATTATTATATTATTTATTAAAATATTATTATTATTATTATCATTATTATTGATGATGATGATGATGATGATGAAGATGATAATAATAATAATAAATGGTGTTGTTGTTATATAGGTCATCCAAAAAAGACAAAGCATAGTAGGCTATAGGAAATGTATAGGAAAGTGTAATCCATCCATGTTAATGTATAATAATTTAGTTAGTCAATTAGTTGGAATAATTAATATCCTGAGTAGCCTAACTGTCCTTGCTTTGCCAAAATTGAGTTTTTTTAAAGCATTTTAGCCCCTTTGTAAGTCCAGAATTAATCAATTACAGATAGCCTCAGCTCTGGATGAGCCTCAGACTTCCTCACACCAGAGTCAGCGTCAACCAATCAATAAACAACTGCACAGGCTATAACAGCCTCAGCTCACACTTCAGGCCTGAACGTGGGTGTCACTACATAGCTGAGTTTCTACACACAAAAAAAGTGTCTTATTAATATTTCAGCCCTTATACAATATTGAGGGAATGGAAAGGTAAGAGATGAGGCGTTACTGTGAGGCTTCAACCTGAGAAGCACAACGTTATTTGACCACTTGAGGCAGAATATTGTGTGTGTGTGTGTGTGTGTGTGTGTGTGTGTGTGTGTGTATTAGGTAGGGAAAAAATGGATAAACACAGAGACAGAGAGCAAGACAGACAGGGAGAAGATACATGGACACACACTTACAGATGTTTCTCTTTATAAAGACCAAAGCGTTCTCGACCTCGTCACTGCTCAGTTCAAGTAGCGAGGAGCGAGACGCGAGCACAGCAGATGAAGGAGGTCGTGCTGATGCGCGCTTGTCGTGGATGGGCTCTGGGCGACTGCTCATCTCCAACATACGTTACGCTCCTGTCACACCCCATTAATATAATTATACAAAAACTAAGCTGACAGGCCGGAGATGAAGGGACAGACACGCAGCTCTCATCACTTATCTCCACATCAGCATTTCTGGGTGTCACAGGAAATATAGAAGGGAGAGAGAGAGAGAGAGGGAGAGAGAGAGAGAGAGAGAAAGAGAGAGAGGGAGAGAGAGAGAGAGATTGTTATAATGTTATATTCAAAAATCAGTCATCACTGGCTCACCCTCCAAAACTTGAATGACTTTTTGTGAAACATAAAAAGGTGGATTTCAGATAGATGCGCTGGCCACTATTTTTTATATAATACAGGTGAGGACTGAGACTGACAAAAAAGGTGGTGCTGTCAAATTAATCGTAT
>JAUZSZ010000150.1:8334328-8344495 GCA_034780575.1 Labeobarbus marequensis
GAGTAGATTTTTAGACTGGTACTTTTACTTGTACTTAAGTAAAATTTCATTAATGTAATGGTACTTTTACTTGAGTAGAATATTTTCATACTCTTTGCATCTCTGCTGTCCACCATATTGAAACAGTCAAAGCCAGTCTGTGAACACTCCAGAGCAAATTGACTGTGTCTGCAAACATAGTTATACGCATAGATATGTATAGGCAGTAGGAATGTAATGGTATTATTTGCACCAAACATTTTCAGCATGGGTCTTTTGGTTCGGTACGCATGTGTACAGAACAAATACAGCATTGAGTGGATACAACTTCATTGTATTTTTCTTTTGAAGTCTCATCTTTCAAATTATGTCCATTTGTTCAGGAAATTCAAACAATACATACCATTTTGGCACTCTTTGATGCAGAGAGACAGAATGTTTTATAAACACCTCAGTTCAAATGGCAGTGTGAAGAGTGAGTGAGAGAGACCATCCCTTCCTCTTTACTACTAGTTTAATGTGAAATAAACATGAATGAACATCTCATGCATCGTAATCGCTTAATCAGTGTTTTAACTGCGGAAAGACGTCAATAAAACAGTTTGCAAACAAAATTTCACGTAGTATTTAATTTACCTCAGGCAAGTCATCAGTGTCCACAGTTCTTTAGTTCACTAGAGAAATTAAGTTTAGATAAGAGCATTTCGCGAAATATTACACTATATACTCATTATATTTTACTTTACCTGTAAGTGATGTCTTAATAATTTAATGTATGTTTAAATAGTTTTCCAAGATGCCACAATGTAGAGAGCCCTTAGGTTACAAAAACCACCGAAATTTAGATTCCTGAAGTAATGGGATAGCCTCTCAAAAATGAGAATGTGATGGTTTGTGTTTTACAAACCCAATACTACAGGTTTTTGTGCTATGGTAACTTTTTAATGTTGTGTTTAATTGTGTTAGTTTAGCTAAATCATCTGCTAAACTGATTCATACATATGTATAACTATCATAATTTCAAGATGATGGACGTGTCCATGTTTCTGGAGCAGTCGAATGTGGCATCTACCTAAACATATCTATGACAGTTGCGATCTTAGAATCGATTAAGTAGCAGAAATTATTACTACACTAACTATGCATGTCATCATTAACAATTTTATTGTTAAAACAAAATGGTTCAAACAATGCATGTGCAAACATGCTACTACATTTTTGGGAAAAAGTCATAATCAGCTAGTTTCTCCAAAGATGCACTGTACTATGGTGGGCAAGCAACGAGTTATGTTATTGTAAAGGAAACACATCTCAGAACATTGTAGCAACCTCACAGCAACGCCCTGCTAACTATCTAGAACACTTTAGCATCAAACCATACTTTTACACTCTCAAAGGGCAGAAAAAAAGCTTAATAAATATTCTCTGCTAAAGTATTTATCTATGAGGCCAAAAGGTTTATAATGGCTCTTAATACTTATAGTTCGTAAGTTTCCTGAAGCTAATTACCCTGAAAGGAACTTAAAAATGAGCTTATGCATCAGTTCTCCAAAACAGCTCCCTATTAAGATCAATAAATTGTACCTGCTGTTCAAATTAACGTACAAGGAGGATTTGTCTAAAAAAAAAAAAAAAAATAGCAGCTTGGTTTTGTCCTAAAGACCAGTCGGTTTTGTTCTCCATATGCTAACAGTACAGCAGCCTCAAAAGCCCTTCAAACAAAGCCGAATGTGTCTGGGTGTGAGATCTGCTTGTTAAAAGCAGATCTGAGAGTTCACTTCTAGACTGTTCTGAAAGATTCATGTGTCGGCCCTGCGAGGGTGACATATAAACATCATTTAAAGTGACAAGATTTTTTTTTTTTTTTTTTTTACAGCAGACGGAGGACAAGCGTAGCACTTTGCCGTATGAATGTTACAATAGGATCTGACTTAGTGCTTGACTGCCGAAAGCTCGTACATCCTATTATCTTAAAAGTTTGACATAGTGTACGGCTGAATTTGCAATTGCAGCTCGTTTCAAATAAACTTCACATTGGCTTATAGAAGCTACTGAAGCCACAAGAATTACCATGGCTTTATTCTTCTCTCTAGCTAATCTCATCTGGGCTACGTTTTTGTTTGGTTTGCCAGTTTTGGAGACGGCGCACAACCTTCCCTTCTTGTCCGACTGTTCAGCGAGCAAATTCAACCTTGAGGGTGTAGAGTGCCACGGAGCCCTGATAAATCATAGTAGAAGAACACTGCGCCATATAGCCAATTATGTTCACTCAAGGCTGGGAAGGGACTGTGAGAATTGACACACATGTTTGTTGCCAGCAAAGATGTGCGGGCATATTTTGTTTTGTTTAGAGGACTCTGGAGACTCAGGGCACTCGGGTGGAGACACAACGGAATAGGGTTGATGTTGTGTTCCACTTGGGCGGCTACTTGAGGAATGGAAAACAGTCAACACCACCATAAACAGTTTATTTGGTAGTTCTCATCCATCTGCTTGCACAAATAGCACTAGAAGGCCTTAAAAGTGAAGTGTAATTTCTGCACTGCGAGCAATACCAAACTGAAACACACAAATAATGAAGGTTTTAAACAGTTTTCCCAAACACACACAGCCATTGGTTGCCACACGATTAACAACCAACCAACCAACCAACCACACCATTGGTTGAGCCAATATATTATTATAATTTATTACTATTTAATTCATTTTAAATGTGCAAATTGTACATATTAAAGTGTTACTCCACCCCAAAATGAACATTTAAATGTAAGATATTTTGGATGAAAACTGGGAGGCTTGTGACTGTCCCATTGACTGCCAAGCAAATAACACTGTCAAGACCCAGAAAAGTGTGAAAGACATCATCAAAATAGTCTATCTGCCATTAGTGGTTCAATCTGTATTTAATGAAGTGACGAGAACACTTTTTCTGCAGAAAGAAAACAAAAATAACGACTTGAAGATGAACTGAGCTTTTACGGGTTTGGAACAAAATGGGGGTAAGTGATTAATGAGAAAATTTTCATTTTGGGGTGGAATAACCCTTTAATACAAAATGTACATAATAAAATGCACAATTTTAAAATTATAGTATAAATATACTATAAATGACAAATCTACTAATTATATATAATATAATATATACAAATGTGTGTGTAGAATTTTTTTCATTAATTGTTTATTTTTTTCATAAATTGAAATGAAATTTCATTTTCGTTAATTGAAATGAAGCTGAAATAAAATATAAATATTAGATGAAAAACTTGAGCTTTTAAAAATTTTAATTAGAAATGGTTTGAAATAAAATAAGTTGAAGTATTAATATTACTTAAAAAATAAAAATAATAATAAAATGACAAAAACATATACCAAAATTACTAAAATCTAAACTAAAATTAAAATGAAAACTGAAAATAATATATTAGATGGAAAAGTGCGAGCTTAAAAAATAAATAAATAAATAAATTACAAATGCTAGCTTGAAATAAAATGAATTTAACTTAAAACAATAATATTTTTTTATTTATTTAACCTGTATTTAACCAGGAAAGAAAACTCACTGAGATTAAAATTTCTTTTGCAGGAGTGTCCTGGCGAAGATAGGTGGCCCAAATTTACAAATACATAACAAACAGTAACATACAATACATAATAAAACACTACTAAAAAAAAAAAAAATCTCGTTAAAGATACAGCCATTAGATACATTTGGAGATCACCAAGTCTTTCTCTAAACCACACAAAAGTGTTTTAAAATATCTAATATCTAATATCTAAAAATAAAAAAAAACTAATAAATTGACAAAAACATACCAAATTACTAAAACCTAAACTAAAATTAAAATGAAAATTGTAAAAATAAAAGCTATATAATAGCTATATAAAGAACACCAAAATACCAGGATTTACTTTAAATTAATCAGCAAATGACTTAGCAATGTGAAGAATCCTTGCTGTTTTTATTACAAAGTGAAGAAAGAATAAAGCTGTTCTTGTCAGTACTATAGCAGTACTATTTCCACTGCTTGGCTGTGTTACAGATATGAAAATGTGGTAAATTAGAAATATCTTGAAATGAAATGACCCGGTGAACCTCGTCTTTTAGATGAAGAGATTACATTATCGCAGGGAAGAATAAAGGAGAGCAAACTAAGCTCTAAATTTGGCACAAAATCGGCATTGAAAACAAAGACGATTCAGAGAGAAAAGGTATGGAGCATCTGGGTGAACTCAAAAGAGCTCATGCATATTTCATTATCAAGGAAAACAGTCACATCCTCTAAGAAGTTAAGAATAAATCACACATCTGAAAAAAAAGCTTTGGAAGCATCATATCCTGCATTTAATAATAATGAATATGGAAACAAACTGAAACAGATACAGATGTCACTGAAGTGGCTTAGTTCAGAGATTTACAATTATCAAAAATGGTCAGGTTTCAAATCGGTCACTTGTCTGAGTAACACAAAACATGGAAGTAGTTTAAACCACAATATGTATTATTTGTATATTTACACTGTAAAAAGTAGGCCTACATATTTTGAGCTCCAACCATGGCACAACACTAGAGTGATGTTTCCTCACACCAGTGTGTTGTTTTCTCTCAGGTAAACTTTATTTCTTCAGTTTTTGGTTCAAAAACCTTTTGGCTTGTGATTAGTGGGTTAAAACCTGTTAGCTGCAACTGAGCTCATCAAAAATTAAACATGAAAAATCCTCTACACTTTTTGTTTTTCCACAAAGTCTGACAAAGAAAGAAACAATGAGAACTCAGACCACAAACTGTCAAGTTCATTGTCCCACTGTCAACAAGAATGGCAAACACAGCTTTACAGTGTAACAGTACACAAACGCAGCAACGCAAACACACACTCGTCAAACGAAACCCACGTATCACAATACTGTCAGCCGTCAGAGTGTTTCCATACAGCTAATTCTCCAGCCCTTATCAGTCTCAGTTTAGCTTCCCATGTCCTGTGCTGTCAAACACAGCCGCTGTTTTTAAAGTTTAATCCCGTTGTCGACGTTTGCTCTGTGAGTCAGCAAGAACACCAGACAGAGGTAATTAATGGCCAGATGTGCGGCCATCCTTGCTGACTAGCGATTTATCACACCACCCACCTGAGTAAGCAGTCAATTGTGAAGTAAACACATATGATGCAAACAACATCTAAATAAAAGCTTAAACTAGATCAGAACAGTAAATGAATAGCTAAGCCCCAATTTGTGCTAATTAATCAGTATCTCTGCAAATAATGCTACATCTCTTACTTCATGAGAAATCAATGTTATCTTTTCAATCACTTTTAAGATCTCATCAAGGATGAATAGTTGGACAAAATATAGTGAACTCAGCATAACTGTGAAATAGTATTTAAAATAACTTTTTGATTTTTAAATAGGCCTAATTTAAAGTGCAATTTTTATTCTGTGATGCCAAGCTTAATTTTCAGCAGCTCATTACTCCAGTGTCACATGATTTATCAGAAATCATTTTAATATGCTTATTTGCTGCCCAGGAATCATTTAGAAAAACTTTTCCATTTTGTTGTCATGTAAACATATCCTAATCTTGAGGAAAACTGTTGCTTATAAGGCAGAACTCAAGTCCTGATTCTTAGCCAAAACATACTACATTCATTTTAACACAAGTCAATGTAAGACATAGAATAAAAGTATCATAACTTCACAGTTTATTAAGCTGTAGGAATCCCAACCTGACTTCAGTAAGACACTGGGCACAGGAAGCTTCTCAACAGGCCGGGGAAGCTATTTATACCACTGCATGCTAATTAGCTGGCGTGCTGGAGAGGACAGCCGGAGAGCAACCAAACCAAAGAAACTCTCTGCCAGACTGAAACCCTGACAACAAGCAAATCACCGTAAAAATACTAGCAAATGCCATCAAATACTCTGACTGGAATTCTTTCTTGATGGTGGGGAAGTTGGATCTCCTCAGGTTTTCTATAAGTGCTGAGAAAATACAATGAAACCATGTTGAGTACTTACATGTTCGTGTTGTATGCCCTTAATGATGCAATATAATAATCCCAAAATGACAGCTAAGCAGCTGATGCTGTTGATTTTCAAGCATTAACGTAAAACCAATGGCCCAAATCAAAGGAAAGTCAGTTCTCTTGGCGGCCATCTTGGAAACACTGATATTTACTCTGTAGGTAACAGGCATACAAGTTTATTTCTGGTTAAATGGGAAAAGACTGCAATCTCAAAAAAAACAAAAAAAAACAAAATCCAAAATAATTTTACATAAATAATGTAAAATTAACATTGATAAATTAAATTCAATTTAGTGCTGAAATATAACTAAATAGTGTATACTTTGTGGGGCAGTCGTGGCCTAATGAATAGAGACTCAGACATGTAACCCAAAGGTTGTGGGTTCGAGTCTCAGGTCCAGCAGGTATTGTCAGTACCTTCAAAACCATGACTTAGGTAACACCCTTGAGCAAGGCACCAAACCCTCAACTGCTCCCCGGGCTGCCCACTGCTCTGGTTGTGTGTGTGTTCACTGCTGTGTGTGTGCACTTGGATGGGTTAAACTGTTATGTCTGTCATATATACAGTTACATTTAAATTATAAAAAATTAATTTAGTAAATATATATATACAGTATATATCAAAAACATTTAACAAACACATATTTTTAGTTTTGTAATTTTATATATATAAATTTTAATACTAAATATATTTTAATTCATTTTCATTACAATATTTTTTGTTCTCAATGATTTCAAGTGCACTTAATAAACAACAACAATACTTATAAACAACAATACCTATTTTATTCAATAAATGTTGAGAAATAACCCTGCACAAACCCTAAGAGAGCTGATTTTAAACTCAATCCTTCATCCTTGTTCACGCTTGTTCTATTTCAGCCCCATCCTAACAAACTTGTACAGTATGTTTTATTAAAAAAATGGGACAAAAAGAGACTGATGTCTTGGTGAGATGTCTAACAGAAAAAATGACAGGCCCAGTGTGAGTGGCAGGGAGAAAATCTAACATAGATTCACGGTAGCCTGCGGTGTCTTGTCAAGGGGGATGGAAGCGAACGTTCAGACACGGCATGCTCAGGAAACATTTGGGCCAGCCGGCTCCGGGATTTCATTTTGAAGGCCGACGGATTTGATTCCACATGCCGCCCTCTCTGACAGCCAGCACCATGGGGCCAAGATGCTTTAATCCAAGGATAAGCAAGAAGAAGGTGGGATTTTACCTGCTCACTGTTCCGCAGGCCAATCTCTCTCAGGCAGCCTAGGCCTCTGAAGTCACCACCAAACAGATGCTCCTGGCAAAGAACTAAGGCTTTCAACAGATCTTCGGGGAAAAAACAGTCAAGTGTGAAGGGTGCACATACCCAGAAATTCATGCTGAGGGTGTATGCATTCAAAAATGGAGGCAAGGACCTTCTCTGTTCAAACGGTAGAAGTAGGTCGCATTTTCAGGTGTCTGACGCTACGTGTGCTGCATTAGCAAAACACAAAATGAAAAAGTATAAAACTGAGCTGTAGTTTTGAGCTTACATTTTTTGCTGACTTTCTGACACAGTGAGCATGTAAAGGTTGTTGTTGTTTTTTTATACTCTATTCCCGTTTGTCATTACCGTGTAAACAAGCTAACTTAGCCGAAGCAGTGTCATTGTTAAATCACTATTGTTTTTTTTACTTTTTTATTACTGAAGTCATTCTCTTATGTTTAGGGTAAACAATTATTATTTGTGCAGAATAAAAAGAGGCAAATCTTTGGTTGGTCTTGTGATGTGCCTCTGGGCCCCTTCCACTTTAGCTATGCGGCGGGTCTTTGAGAGTTGCGTAATTTTAAACACCTGCCACGAACTATGAAAACGTCTCTTGCTTTTTGGCTTTCCCTTCTATTATTCCTCTTGGTTTGTTGACATTTTTGGTTGTTTCTTCATTGTCCTTTTGGTTAAATGCATTAGTTTATTTTTGAATTTAATTTGTTTGCATGTCTGTACATTATGTTAAAAGTTGACCTCATTATTTATTGTTTGTGTTAATTACTCTTAATGTGTATATTATTTATTTCATTATTATGTCTTATAAATTTTATTTACATAAATATTGCTTTGTTATGCATTTGTTCTCATTGCCTCCCTCATTTGTTGTGGTTATGAGACGACCGTGACAAATATGGGGGCTCGTCCGGGACTAACGAATATAGCCTTTTATGATACAGGTCAAGTTTTGAGTCTGAGGCTCGTAGCGACACTGAAACAGACATTTAATTTGTGATCACATGAAATAAACTAGGACATTTTGTTTGTGAATGAAATGACTGAAAGAAAGGAGTCATGTTGTTTGTTCAGTGCAACATCATTCTTGTTCAACAAGAATAAAAAGTGGATGTGAATCCCAATTTATTAAATGTGTGTGTAAAAATGGCATTAGCGTATTAAAAAAGAGTGAATTCTATTGTGAATGATTCAGTGTTTTTAAACAAATCTATTTTATACAATGTTCCATAATGCTCAAAAAACGATCAGTGATCGCCATTGCAAGGGTCACCAAATGAATCGGGGAATGAATTAGAATTAATCTTTTTGGTTAATTTAATCAAAAGATTCAAGTCCAATGAATTAAAGTCACCATTGCGTCAGTGTGTCAACGCAGATGATAAAAACCTCTGTAAAAATATATAACCTCGTTTATTTTCACTAATCAGTAAAATTCACAATAAATAAGTTTGATAATGATTCCAGAACTGAAGATTCATTTCTCTGAAACCACAATGCTGTACATTTTTAGTCAGGCTGCTCTTCAGTTTGCTAGTTTTCTTCTGCCTCCATACAGCGCTAAGCTCATCACGGAAAGCCAGTGGACTTTGCTGTCTTCCATTTCCATCACACTTTATCCCTTTTCTCTCTTTCAGTCCCAGCACATAAACACAAACATAAAAATGCTGGTGTTTGAGCCAAGGAACCATATCAAGGTCACACTCTTATCTCCAGGCCACATGACCCACCCCGGACCCTCAGGGTGGCTTGTGTCCCTCTGCGACCCATAATCATGCACTGGGCTGAGCCTTTGAGTCATGATCCCCCCTCTCATTTCACATATCCCTGAGCTGAAGCAAGTGTGCATCCAAAAGCACTGCTGGTAGAAAACGCTTATGGCTTTTTATGCCAGAACTAGTGGCTTTTTAGTGGCTTGGAATTGAAAATAGGGAAGGTAATGACATGAGTTCTTCCTGAAAGTGATACGGAGAAGGAGAAAACACTGTAGAAAACACATATGATAATTTTAACAAATGTTAATCACTGCAAACAGATTACTGAGTAAATGATGATCAAATGTTGAACTATTCCTCAAACTATATGCTGTTATTTTTTCTTAGGAATGTGATCAAGACCAGAAAAATGGGTCTATACAAGGAAAACCGCCTTTTGAAGAAAAAATTGAAAGCGAAGCAATTAAGAGCAATCAAACTGTAGAAGTGGATACGACAGAAGCAATTTGGGATCTGGCGAACCCCACGGCTGTACACTTGATCTCTCAATGGCTGCAGTATGAGTACAGTCTGTTTGGTTCAATTCTGAATCTGTCCCTATTCTTTACCACAATTCTGCTGTTTACTTTCCCAGGCCATCGTAACAACACAAACAACTGAGGCTAGAGCGGCCCAGTGTGAGAGGTCACATTTTGACCTGTTGAAAAACACTCCCGAGTCGCCTTTTGAAGTTAATTTCAGACCAAACTCGAGACTCAATAGCTAAGAGCAGCATAAAAAGGCAGATGTTTGACCAGTAGGTTACTGCAAAGGGAATTTATTGAAAGTAGCACAAAGTGCAGTGCAACTATTGAAGATTATTTCTGCCATGGAATAAATACGTAAAAAGATATGAAATAAAAGTCAGAATTGCGAGATGTTAACATGCAATTCTGAGATATAAATTTGTAATTCTGAGAAGAAATGTCCAAATTGTGTGATATAAACTTACAATTCTAAGATGAAAGTCAGAAATTGCAATTATTGCAATTGCATTAATAAGCTTAAAATTATAACCTTTTCTCACAGTTGAGATTTATCATCTAAGAATTGTGAAATGTTAACTTAAAATTAACTCTTGAACTGTTACCGTCTGGTCGACGCTACAGAGCTCTGAGCACCAGAATGACCAGACACAGGAACAGTTTCTTCCCTCAG
>JAUZSZ010000150.1:8451650-8464781 GCA_034780575.1 Labeobarbus marequensis
TCCTCGCTATTAATGTGTGCAGCCTCGGAATACTTGTTTCTTGGGAATGTTTTGGTCAACATCTTAGTTTCTTCTGCCAGACGAAATGAAATGGGCGAAAAAATCCCATAGACTTACACTGAACTGAGTGTGGCCGCTTTTTTTGACTTGTAAGCAACCACCAAACACACATTTTGTTCCGATTTTTTTTCTTTCTGTAAATCATTTAAAATAATGACTGCTTCATATATAAATTCTCAACATAAACTTACACCTCTCACGTCAGATTTGTTCTGTGAAGACAGTAACGCCGCGCTACCAGCAGGTGCAAATCTCACACCAGCGCTTTACTCCTCCCGCTGCTGATCTGGTATCAGTCAGGGGTGCGCCGTGGTGAGGAGAGTGACAGAGGACAGAGGAGACAGGGGACAGCAGGGGTGACGGAGCTGCCATACACGCTCATATGAGACAGGTCTGATCCAGCCCAGGCTGTCAGACAACCACTGTCACATCACAGCTGTCACTAATAATCAGAGCAGCTTCACAAACACACCAGCTTCTGCTGTAGGTACTGCTGATCAAACCTGAAACGCTCCGCTGAGTGAAGAAGGCCTAACGAACAGATGCTAATGTTCTTCTCACAGCACGTACATTTACAAGTCTGAATCTAAATTTAAATGCAATGTGTTATGTTGGTCCAAATCAGGCTACATTTGAAAAATGTATTTCATTAAAGGAATAGTTCAAGCAGAAATTCAAATTTGATGAAAATTTACTCATGCTCAGGCCAAACAAGATGTAGATGAGTTTGTTTGTTCATGTGAACAGATTTGGAAAATTGTAGCATTTCATAACTTGCTCACCAATGGATCCTATGCTGTGAATGGGTGCCGTCAAAATGAGAGTCCAGACAGCTGCTAAACTTACATTTTGGACTCATATTTTGGCCAGAAGCAACAGTTTATAGATAAACACTTCTTAATGATGGATTTGTTTCTTACAAACATACAGCTTTTCACTTCACAAGGCATTAACTGATGGACTGGAGTGGTGTGGATTACTTGTGGATTATTGTGATGTTTTTATCAGCTGTTTGGATGGCACCCATTCACTGCAGAGGCTCCATTGGTGAGCAAGTGATGTAATGCTACATTTCTCCAAATCTGTTCCCATGAAGAAACAAACTCATCTACATCTTGAATGGCCTGAGGCTGAGTAAATTTTCAGCAAAATTTCATTTTTGGGTGAACTATTCCTTTAATATTATAGTTTTAAATACATAATCCTCAGACTTACAGACTTGTACCCCAGCTCCACCACTTTGTTCTTAGCTGTAATCTGAGAGGGAACAGGGAAAGAAGGAAATGGTTCTGAGATACCCAGCCGATGCCCATCGCCAGAGCTCCTAGGGGCCAGAGAACCACAAAAAGGCCTCTGTGGAAGAGAGATCCGGGGTTGTGCCGCTTTCATGTCTGGGTTTCCTCGGTCACTTAAATCCGCAGGTGCTGAGAGGGGACGTCTGTGACTGCCCAACATTCCCAGGGTGCCATTTGATACAGACGTGAATCAGAACATCCTGTAACTGATGACTGAATTACACTCAACTCATTCCACAGCACAGAAGTCGCATGTATTTTATCCCAACTGGTTTCATGTAATATCAGTGACCTCTGTTCTGACCATACGTATTAAGAAAATGAATTATGTTTCCTATTATACAAACTACAAATGCACTTAACCCAATAAAGTCTGCTGTATCGTATTTGATATGCGCATTTCTGAGGCCTCTAAATGATCAATATGATGAAAACCGCTGTTGTTCACAATCTACTACATGCCTTCTGTCCTCTAATTGATAGTTTAGACTTTTTTAGCAAGTATAATGCCTTTGGTATAATTGTAAAAACATCCTGCTTCAGCTCATGGTTAATGTGTCTTTTTGTTGTTATATCTTTACTGATTTTTATCATGTAAAATGTGAGAACAACACTTATTTTGTTATTAATATTTCAAGATTAACATTTACTGGATTAAAGCAGTTTAGGTTTAGTTATTAAAACATAATTGTTTAAAAAAAATAATTCAAATGTGAATATCAAATATGATCATCAGGCTTTTGAGGAATGTTTAATTGTTCATCTCTCAATATCATTGCATTATATGTTTTTACCTCCACAATAAAAACTATAGCGCTTTGATTATTAAACGAAGCATTTAAATATCATCTTACTAAGACATTATTTTGACATAACAACTGATATTTATATCATTTTATGTAAGTAGTCTGCTATATTGTTATAAAGATGTAATTTATTTACGGTACATTACAAGCTACCAGAATTTTACCTCACTTTTTGGCCATATAAATATCAACATCTGTACCAAAATGTATATTTTTGCTCAGTTTGGGCCTTTGAATAAAATTAAGGTGTTTTTTTTTCTTCCCTGAGTGTATTTGTTTATTTTGTATTATACTATATCAGCTATAAAAGCCTGATGTATCACATAGGGTTAAAAAGAGTTTCCAAACCAAAACTTCACAGAATATGATCACAGAATTTGATCTGATTCAAACACCCCATATAGACAGATCGATAGATAGATAGACAGACAGACAGACAGACAGACAGACGGATAGACAGAACTAAATTTCTGAAGAATGAGATTTGTTGTGATATGCAACTTGTGTAATGTATCGCCAAATGCAGTAAGACATTAGGAAAACAGACAGAGAAGCTAAGTCAAACTAAGCAAGACATGCTACTATAACGCATTTACACAGCACTTCAGATCAAAATCTGTGTGAACACACTTGTCTCCATTTTATAGTTTATGGACAAACACACTGAACACAATCTCAAGTTAATTTGTCTCAAAGACTAACAATAGTTGTCTGGAGGAGGAAATACTTCACATCTTGGGGAAAATCCCTGCATGTTACCTCATGTTCTTATATAAGAAACATGTGAATAGACAAAGAGAGAGAATGATTTAGTTGGAAAAGCTTCATCGGGATCATAAATTATATATATATATATATATATATATATATATATATTCTCTGTTCAGTTATGTTGCTGTCTGTCTAGCTGTTTTAATGCCACTTTTAGGCAGTATCTGAGAAAAACAGATTCAGGAATCGGCCAGTCAAAGGTTAAGCTCAAGTTACGAGTGGACATTAAGACACGATTGTGTTTGGTGTTAAGAAAGATGACATTTAAAATCCAGGGGCTTTGCAGCAATAACCATCATCCCTTTAATCCCAACTCAAAGCCATGGGCGGCAATGATGTAAGGAATTTGACTCAAAGCCGACATTTGGCAACCCTTTCAAAGGGGTCAGTTATAGCGAGGGCCTCATGCTCTATGGATATACAACCGCCCTTTCAAGAAGACACAGGGAATGTGCTTAAGACACAATGCAATTCAGACTCAATGTTGTTTCTGCTGCCTCTTCTTTTAATTAATGCTGGAATTTAATGCATAAAATCAAAGACCAAGTCTAAGGGTGTGTAAACTGTCATTCTGGCTTCAATTTTCAGGATATTGTGTATTTTTTTCCCTTTAGCTTTTCAGGGAGAGCCATAATAACTATAAGAGTGCAATACAATTTCTCGGGATTGCACATGTATTCATCAATATCACAAAATATCTCCATAATATAGTCTGCAATATTTATTAAGACTTAATAAGTGAACCCAGTTAGCTTATATGAGAAGCTCTCATTATTAATGTTAAATATTTATATAATTTTACTATATTGTGTTACTATGTAGAATCACCTGTAAAGGTGTCAGTGTTTTCTTTTTTCTTTTTTTAGTTACTTTAAATTTAAATATGGCCAAAGGCTGCCCTCTATTGGCCAAAGAGTAAAAACATGCAACTAATAAACAGACATTCAGTAAACTACCATTTTTCATAAACTATTCATTCATTCAGACTGAGGGTTTTAGGTTAAAATTTGAATATTTATATTTGTTAGTTTATGTTTTAGATGCTGTAATTTTATTGGTTTTTTATTTATTTATTTTTAAATATTTGTTATTCCTTGTTTATTAGTTCACTTAAATTGTCCTACAGAGATAAGTCACTTTTCAATCAATTTTTATTTTTAAAAAAAATACATAAAAGTACAAATATTGCAAATTAGCCTCTAACTTAAGAGGTGAGGTCATGAAAACATGCACAATAATTGTAATAAGTTTTATATTTTTATTATTATTTTCTATATTATATTATTTATTATTGTTATTTTTAAGACTATGTGATATGCCAAAGATATAACGGCAGAATGGTAGATGCTTTTAGTTGATTTTACCAAAAAAAAAAAAAAAAAATTAATTAATATAAATTATTATATATTATGAGATTAAGACTGATCATTAAAATGCACAATTAATGTGTTAAAATGAACAATTCTTTAACATGAAATTTCAGAATGGAATGAGTCATTTAGAAAACTGTCTAGCTAATATTGATACATGTTTGTAGCAATGAGATGAATGGGAATGCTAACGAATTGCTCTCACCAGGTATTGTGAAGTTAACCAGTTGCAAACCACGTCTCTATATGGTGCTGTACTCAAACTATCCACTAGATGGTGCTGTGCACTCAAACTCAGCTCCATGATAAAACCGCCTTTGATAGTAAATATTGTAAATCTTACAAAATTGTGAAGCTAAATGCTCAAAAATGCTAAAACTCTCTAGCCTAATAACATTTAATCAAAGTGCCCTGATGATAATATAATCACTTAAATCACAAATAAAGCAGGACTGTGATATCATCCAAGATTAATTTTGTTACCAGCCAATCGCCATCTAGGCCTCGATTAATAGAGTAAATAAAACTACAAAATAATACAACAAAGCAGAGTTTGTATTCTGCGTGTAAAGATCTGCATGCAAAACAGGGAAGTGCAACCCACTACAAACAGACATTACAGTACAGTTTCTTGTAAATAAATAATTGAAGCATACGGTGTTCACACGGCCAACATGTCATTTAAAGACTACAGTAGGATATATTGTTTCTGCACTCGTGGATATTTTGTATGATGGGTTTTTTATAGTAATTACCTAGAGTTTTGTGTTTGACAAATGGATATGTCCTACTGCAAAAAGCCATGGTAAAGTCATTTGGCTGACGTGAAGTGCTTGGCCTTCACCCTATTTCCTGCTCTTAATGCTCGTCACTGTGGCATTTGGCATGTATAAAATTTGTGGTTAAACATTTTTCTCATTTTATAGCTCCTGGGCGTATATTTACTACAGAGGTCCACTGAAAAAGCTACTGGGAAGAAAAATAGGCTTTATGAGACGACACCATCAACCTTTGCGCTCCTGGTGTTTCTGAGGCTAAAACACACACAGTAACTGTGTTTTCCAACTTGTCTGACAGCTGATGTTTTGATTGTTTCACACCTTGCATGCTATTTGTACAAGACAGTAGCCATTTTTAAAGCAAAAGTTTGATTATGAATATTTCAAGATATATTATGTTGGTGTGACATTTAAGCCATTATTATAAAAATCACAGATATAAACGATGTACAACTACTAAATATTAAACGTTGATGAAGCAATAAGTTGTTTGCTATTACTTTTTTAAAAGATCTAACTTACAAATTTGCCTGGTAGATGACAAAAAGAGTGAAAAATGTACTCAAATAAAGGATGCAATATTGAGCCAAGATATATAGACTTGACAATGGGCTTTTTTGCCAGAATTGATTGATTTGATTTTTATTGATTGATTGATTGATTGAAATTAAATGAATACTTTTGTTCCATGCGAGGACACATTAAAATGTCAGTGAAGACATTTATAATGTTATAAATAATAATAATGACAATAATAATAGCTGTTCTTTTGAAAGAATCTTAAATCTATCAAGGTCTCCATCATCTTAAGCTTAATTAATCATTTTAATATATTCAGACTCAGGGATATAATTACATAATATAGTTTTCAAAATGGTATCAAGATGAAGGTTTACGGTTTCATTTTATACTGTAAAGTCATGATGTAAAAGATCCTTTGAAAATGATATTTCTACAAATATCACATTAATTGGACTTTTTTATTTTTTTTAAAAAGTTTAAATCTATTTTTTATAAATATATACATGTCAACTAAAATGTAAATCATACACTTTTGTTCAAATGTTTGGTGTCTTTTAAGTAATGTATTCAGCAAGGATGCGTTAAATTGATAAAAAAATATTTCTATTTCTAAAATAAACACTGTTATTTTGAATTTTCTATATTCATTAAACAATCCTGAAATAAATATTTCTGAAGGATCTTGTGACTCTGTAGACTGAAGTAATGATGCTGAAAATTCAGCTTTGCATCACAGGAATAAATTACATTTTAAAATATATTCAAATAGAAAACAGTTATTTCAAATTGTAACATTATTTCACAATATTACTGCTTTTGCTGTTATATTTTGTTGTCAAATAAATGCATCCTTGGTGAGCTTCAGAGATAGACATAGATAGACATCTTTGTATAAATATTTATTTGGATAAATTTATCAGAAAACAACTTTGTAGACATTCTGTCATGCTGTATCACAAAATTAGCATAAGAGGCTTCTTTAAAAACCATTACGCATTACAAATATTTTATTCATAATTTTTCATTAATCTGTTTCCACATGGTTACCAATAAAATTCTTCACTAAATATTTATCATTAAAAACTGCACTGTTCACCTTGCTCTCTAGTATCAGCACTATCCAATAAAAATCCTAATCACTAATTCAAATATTGAGTGACAAAACATGTTCCCCACAATTAACAGTAGTAGGTGAAGCAAAGAAAACTCAATTCTCTCAACAAATAAGGTCTGTAAAGAGCAGGTGGTATGGACATCTGTGACACACCACTTCAACCTGCTCCTTTACTAAAAGATGGTGTATCAAATTCCCCCTGCAGGACTGAGTGACTCATGGCTGAACTCTAAAGATGAAACAAGTAAACATTTAACAACAGAGGAATTTTAATGAATAAATGAATGACATTCCATCTTCGCAATAAATGTAATCCTCATACTGCCCATACCCACAGGACCAAATTAATTAACTGATGTGAAATACCATCAGGGCACAACCTTTTTTTAAAATCATATTATATGATCACATGATTCACTGATATGACAATCTGAGAATGTCTGCCATTAAAATAAAAAATAGCACCTTTATTTAAAAACACAAACTTCTGATAAGAGGTTAGACATAATCTCTGCTTATTTAAAGGGATACATGTGTGTGTTATTGTAACTTATTCATTCATTCTGGCCTTGAAGCACGTGCAGGAGGCGCGCTCATTTTCGCGATTCATTCAGTCATAAAAGAAACCGAAAAACTCCGTCACATTAACAACCCTTTGAGGGAGTTTGTCGATGCTAAAACACAATTTCACAAACATTTGTGCGTTTATGAACAGACTTGAGTGGCAAAACGACGCAACATGCTAACACCGGTGAGCTGATCCAGGCTAACTGTAACGAGCTAACTTACTTTCTACATTATACACATTTTAACAGTTATTACAGATTTCTAAAACGCAATTCTCTTAGAGCTAGCGTTTAATAAATCCGCAGAGAAGTCCACTTCCGTTACCGGATAGTTTAACGACTAACGACTAGGAGTGGAGTGAACGAGTCGTGCAGAAGTAGCTAATGCTAGCTAGCGATAAGCTTCACGGTCTACACAATTATTGATTGCTGGTTTCAGAGGCGAGCTGTATTTCGCGTAAATCAGAGCAGATGTTTTCTACAGAAAGCGCAGACTTACATGACTCTGGCGGCTATGTGTGTGTTAATGAGAGATCCGCGTCTGATCGGAGCTTCTGGTATGTTCTCCCTGGGCTCTGGCGTCACAGAAGCACGAGAGGGCGGAGCCTCAAGCCACGCCCCTCACAACCGTTGGCCTTCTCTAGAGCTTCCGTTTGAACTCTAACGGAAAATAATGAGAGTTACTTCACGCTTCCTCCTCAACATTTTTGACAATTAATAAAATAATATAATCTCATTTTGTACGCTTTATTTGATACATTTTTATCCACAAACAAAAGTTTTCGGGCACAACTTCCAACTCTCACATTTTTTTATTTTTAGACTCACTTCTCAAAACTTTTTGTTAACTTTTAAAAATGTGAAGGATTCTTAAAACAAAACTTAAAACTAAATTTATTTATTGATCATGACTCTATTGATGAAGTTTAGCTTGTTTTCTTTGGCTTGATAGTGATTCCGTTTATTTATAAATGTATTGTTTTTTCGTTATTTTTTAAATCATATTTATGATTTAATTTATTTTATTTTCATTTAGCTTATTTATTTTTCTAGTAAACAGGTAAACATTTTGTTTACCTGTTTACCCTTTTTGCTTATGTATGTTTTTACACTTGTATGCACCATACATGCATAATAAAAAAAAGGTGTTGGATTTACTTTAAAACAATTTTTACTCAGAAATAGCTTGAATATTTCACAAATATTTACAAAGAAATGGCAAGTAACACATTCATTTAAACGTGAAAAGACTTATAAAAGACGTAAAATTATATTCTTGTAAAAAGTTCTCCAATAATTAAAAAAAAAAACACACAGTGTATATGTGACACTTTCTGTTTGTACTATATATACGTTACTTTTAAAAGTAATGCATTACAATATTGCGTTACTCCATAAAAAAGTAACTAATTGCGTTACTTTTTATGGAAAGTAATGCATTACGTTACTTTTGCGTTACTTTTTGTTACCTGGGCTGGGCTTGCTTATTTATTTTTAATAACAGGAGACCCAAAAGTTATACTTTTGGCAACTGTAAAGGCTGTTTCACACCAAGAGTTAAATTAATAAGCCTCAGTCTGAAAAATACGCCTCTGCACTTACTCCTAATTTCTCTCAACATGGGAACAGTAAAGGTGTCAGTAAATAAATAAGAAAACAAAGTAACTTGCTTTACTTATTTGAAAATGTATCTCAGATATTTTCTTGTTTATTTAAAAGTAATGCGTTACTTTACTAGTTGCTTGAAAAAAAGTAATATGATTACGTAACTCGTGTTACTTGCAATGCGTTACCCACAACAATGGTGATAGGACAAAGTCATCATAAGACATCCAGTGTAGCACCAGTATAGTTGTGACTTGTCTTCCTGCAGAGAGGGAAAGAAACAGACAAGTAGAGGACAAAAATCTCAGCAGTTCATCAAATCATATTAGGAACTGTTTAATTTGCCCTCCATATCAGCAGATTAAAGTTAACATGAACTCAAAATTGACCATTATTACTTACATAATATATGTTTTTGCTGTTGATCATTTCACATTACTCTAAAGGGAAAAAAGGTCCATCTTTGCAATCAAAGATTGTTTTACCAATGAAATAAGGTTTTGCTGGTCTGGGGGTGGGGGATCATTTTACATTGACAGACATTAAAAAATAGCTGTATATTCTGAGTAAAAAGTTTTTTTTTTTTTTTATTGAATGTATTTTACTCAGAAAAGTACAATATATCAGTGCAATTTTTTTTTCAATTGGAAAACATTTGTAGTCATCAAACGCTCACTTAATCTTTAAATAACACTATTACATTTAGTAAATCTCAAATTTAATATCCATTTTATAATGTACATTATAATGTTGTGATGCCTAAATTAGCGTGTAGCATTTTAACCAACCAATTATTTTTTTTATCTTGAATTCATTTTGAAAAAAAAAAAAAAAGAATTTATGTACAAAGCCAGATTTTTGATATTATGTATCCCTGTGCTATTTCAGATTATGTAACTTTAACACAACTGTGTTTACAGGCATGGTGAGACTTCACCATCTTTCTGAAAGAGTGCACTATACGTTCTGCAGGTTAAGCTACATGGTGCTGATCCGAGATCAGTATATTGAGACAAGCATTACTTACCTCCTCCTTTCCCTTTCAAGTCTCCAGAATACAAGAGGAACTGACAGAGGGGAGTTCGCTCATGTCCCTAATTCCCAATTCAATGTGAAATGCAATTGCTTTGTTTCGCATAGGGTCCCAGGTTACTCCTCTTCTCGCATCTGCAGGAAGAGTTTAGATGGACAAGCCCCCCACCCCACCCCACCCCTACTGTCGGAGGTAGAGACAAGGGGATAGATATGGGAATACAAGGGGCAAGGTGTGCCGCTCTGGTATGGCGGCAAAACTGAAATCCAGGTCAGGTGTCTGGAAAACACAATCTGTCTCATAGTAACAGGGTTTCCTCACAGGGACTGCCCAAGCACCTCAGATATAATATTCTCCCTTTGCTAACTAAAATGCTTCTCTCTGCCATTTTGCAGCCTTTGGAGAACTTTCGAAGTATGTGATAGAGGTCAGATTGAATTTATATCCTTCACTGACATGTAAACACCGAAGTTTGTTTATGGATGGGTCAAACACAGTATGTTGGTTCAAATAACTGCCATTCATGTCTTGGAGAATTGAAACTGTAACTCAAACTGAAGAACTCATTTCAGTAGGCCAGAAATCATGAATTGAGATCTACTAAACCAATGGTGCCATCCACTGAGCACATCTACAAAAAAATGACCTAGTTTTTAGGTTGGTTACATTCCATGGAGCTCACATAGTATTAGGGTAATAAAACAAAAGTGCTCACCTGTCAGTTTTATTCCAATCAAATGTTTAGTTTTTACCTCGAAACCATCTCCTGAAAGTCTTCTATTACTGCTCCTCCTTTTCAGCTCTTTTCATGAACTGACTACAAAACAGGTCCTGAAACTAAACAAAATGGTTTGTTGAAAAATGTTTCAGCAAATTATCAGTGAAAAGAGATGTTTAACATTTGCTGATTAACCTTATGATTAACCTCACTGTATTAAGTTGTACTGTTACCGAAAGAAAGAAAGAAAGAAAGAAAGAAAGAAAGAAAGAAAGAAAGAAAGAAAGAGAATGAATTAATGAAATTATTTGCATCTTCTCCAGTTATGTCTATTCTTCTCTAGTGGTACAATGGTTTCCGAGAAAAGAAAAAAAAAACAATTTATAAATTATCATGAAGGCATAAGTAATCACCATAAATGGTTACCATATCATACATGAAATATTAATATTATCTATTAATATGATATGACATTCATCAAAATAAAAATGACAGATAAAAATAGACATTTACAACTCATACTTTTAGAGTGACAAATAATGATTATTTTTAGTGTAAATTTTGGATTAAACATTACACTTTTGATTATTAAAGCAAGTTAAGAAAAACAGGCCCATGTTTTATTACAACAAACTGAATATCAGTTCAGTTGATGGTTTTTTTTTTTTTTTTTCTTTTCTTTTAGCTGGATACAGTTGAAAAGGCCAAGGACCACAATATGGGAAAGATAAATATGTAACACCAAAGTGCATAGTATTTGTGGAAAGCAGATTTCTTTTTTGTTTTACCTCAATGGCAAATTTTTTGTTTCACAATCGTTTATAGACATGATTGACAAAAACTGTATAAATGAAATCTGTGCTCAAGTTTCAACTCAGAGACGTCTATGAATGATTATTCATCTCATTCAAATACTGATCATAAAGCTCTCTGATAGATGTATACATTGACTCAGGTTGCACTTACTTTATTTTACAGTGCATGTACTTACATGCACTTACAGTGTACAATTCTTACAGAGTACTTGCCTCTCTTTCAGGGTTAGTACCTAGTTATTACCTAGTTATTGTAATTACTATAATAAGTACATAGTATGTACATGAGGAACAGAACTGTAAAATAAAGTGCTACCATGACCCAAAAGAAAACTAATCAATTTATTTTTGTTTGCTAGTTGTATGATCTTATTTTATGTGTTTCTAGGTAAAGCAAAAACGTTTTCATCAACATACTGAGAATATCCATATACAGTATTTTCATCTCTTTCTGTTGAAAAAAAACAGCTTTTGTAATCTGTCCAATTTGTGGCTAGAATGGGCACAAAACATGTTTTTGGAGGATGACCCAGCTTTTGTCCATTGTTGCATTTGAATCTGAAAAGAAAATACAACAAACCATCTCTACCACACATTTACATCTGCACAGTTCAGGTAAACAGCACTCTGAGCAGACCAGAACAAGAACCGTATCTTTAGATACACTTACGGTTTTCATCAGGGGTACATTTGCTCATGGTCTAGTCATGTTCAGGTCAAGAAACCATCTATTGTCACTTTGTGTTCCATTCCATGAAAGCTTTTGTCCAAACATGCCATTCGTTCAAAACTCTGGGACGAAGCTGAAAAGAAAATGCTCATCTAAAATGCTGTAATCAGAGTGACTCCACAAGAGCAGGCTTGGTTTAATGTTGTACGAGTATCACAGAGAGAATGTCTCTTGAAATTAAGCATCACATAATGCATTAGCAAGCTAGAGAGAATATGAGGTGCTAATAAAATATTTATACGCACATGCAAACAAACCGAGACGTACAGACAATAACCCCCTCCTGTTTCTTAACTTTTAGCTGTGCTCTCAAAGGGCACATCACCGATAAGACTTTGGAGAGCGCTAATTCTTCCTGACAGAATATGCCATCGAGCTATTTTTTCTTTTTTTCTTTTGGCTCCTCTGACCCTGATTATCATCATTACCGCCCATGCAGCTGACAAGGAGACCTTGAGGGATATCATTTTATATTAAACCACATATAGCAGGAGCCTAGATATTTTACACTTAAATTATTATTGAGAATGTGAAGGTGGTTGAGAATTCACAGGTTGAAGTGTTACTCAGCAGTAAGAGTCAAAATATACACAATCCATAGTTATAATGTGTCCAATCCAATCCAAGTTATTATGGCATAAAAAATGTGATATAAATTTACAGTCTGTATAAATACACACACACACTCCACAATATTTACGTTAATCCTAAAATATTTACTCTGTGCAAAAATGTCAAGCTAAACAAGCTATTTCCAAGCAATTTAACCCTTAAAATTATATATATATATACACACACAAGAGAGAGGTATATGCGGTGCAGACTGTCAAATTTATTGATTTATGGCTTTGACCTTTTGACCTTTCCCCTCCCCCACACGCCCCTCCCCCACATCGCGACCACCTGTTAGGCTTCCGGCTACCGGATGCAATATGTTTTTATGGTTT
>JAUZSZ010000150.1:8491234-8502039 GCA_034780575.1 Labeobarbus marequensis
TGTTTTTACGAAACTCTAGCTGTGTGTTGTTCATATCAAGCTCTTTTAGCCACTGAAGACAAATGGGCCTTTCTGTGTCCCCCTGCCCCCCTTCCCATCAGTTTCATATTAGGATCAGCTGGCTAAGAGAATTGCATCTGAACTTCCAGTTCACCCTGTTACTTCTGCTTATCCCAACCTTCCTCGTTTTCTCAGCTTCCACATTGCTTCATATGAACTTCAATCTGATCTAATAAGGGAGGAAATAAGAGAGACCGTCTCCAGCGGCAGAGGTATAGCATCCGTGCCCAAATGCTTTTTGAAGAGCAACTGCATGAGATATGCTCTGTGGCATTTCCTCGGCTGACCCGGCTGTAACCTTTACTCACAGGAAGACTCCATTTTGATTACTTTTTTGGGGTTATCTTGCGCTCTGTCATCTGGATTGCCTGTACCCTTTATAACTGCGCTGATTGTGTTTGCATATTTGTTGCCAGAAGGTTAGCTGTGACAAAAGAATAGTATTATAACATTATTCCTGTATGTTATTTTCATTAAATTTTTAGAACTAATTTGTTGTGAAGGAAACTGGTTTACCTCTTGAAACCTCCTGTCAGACTCCCTGGGTGCACAACGATGCAGTCAGTTTATTTTTTTTGTGAGAAGTTTGTTAAATAAATCTATTAAAATGTCTGAATTCAGATAATGGAATACTATATTAATCATAATTTGAAATTTAAATCTTTGGACACTGTGGTCATTTTCCCCTTCATGTCAAAGATTTGGAAAAAAAATTCTAAAAAACGTTAAACTAAACAATTTGCAAATGTAATATGGCCTGGTTGTTTTTTGGCAATAAAAAAAAAAAAACAGTTTTAAACTTTTCATGTCTTGTAATGTAACTGTATTTTAAAATCTAAACAAATTTTCATTCTAAATTAAAAAAAAAAAAAGTTTACATTTTACCTTAAAACTTTTACATTTACCTGACACCATTTTCAACTAAAAACGGAAAACTTTTTATACATTTTCCATTAATTTACACGCCATCTTAAGGGCCTGAAAATGCAAACTTTTGAAAATGGGTTTCAAAGTGCAAGTTTTTGAAAACGATACCGTAACTGTCGCTGTGTAAAATACGAACACAAATTTGTGAAAATATGATGTCTTGTGCATGTATATTGCATGTTTAATTCATAATACTGTGTATGTGAACAGACACATAGTGTTTCTTTACAAAGTGACATCGCGAACTACTGGCCTGGAATGCATGATACAGCGATTTTGCTCATTTTTGCGGAGATGTGACACGTTGATGTTTTGGTAATGTTGCCATCTGTACGAATCTTTTCAAAAATACAAAGGAAAAACATTTCCATTTTTAGTGCAAACGCTGATGAGTAAACGTACCCTTATTTTGTTTGTATAAAACTTAAGATGTATCTTCATCTACATTTTTTTAACTAAAGTTGTAGTTTGATACAAAGTTTTTTTGTTTTTTTTTCAGAAAATCCAGCTTTGTAATCTTTAAAAACACTTATAAAGCCATTCTTATGAAAATTTCTCAATTTAATTTAATGTAATAATGCAGTAAGGACATTGTTAAAATAGTCCATGTGACATCAGTGGTTCCGCCGTAATTTTATGAGGCTACGAGAAAACTTTTTGTGTGCAAAGAAATCAAAAATAATGACTTTATTCAACAACTCTTCCATGTCAATCTCTGTCGCTTGTTCTTTGTGCACAAAAACTATTCTTGTAGCTTCATTTCTGGGCCTTGAATGTGGTAGTTGCATTGCTGTCTATGGAGGGTCAGAAAGCTCTCGGATTTCATAAATATCCTTATTTGTGTTCTGAGTTAAAACGAAAGGCTTACGGGTTTGAAACAACAAGAGGTGAGTAATTAATAACAGAATTTTCATTTTTGGGTGAACTATCCGTTTAACCTTTTTTGTTTTACCAACTAAAATTCAACGTTCTTGATTTTTCCAGTGCATTGGCCCAGCGTAACCAACGAATAAAGATCTGCTTGGGACAACAAAGGAAATAACACATCATTCTGCCAGTCTATTTCACTCATCCACATTGTTTAAATTTGCGCAGCTCAGTGTGGAGCTGATGTTGAAATCCGTGTATGCTGTCAACCTTAGGGAGCAGAGAGATGGTCTCTGTGCATATATGCTCTTGCTGATAGGCAGATGTGTAATTGTATGTACAGTCACCATCTGGCTGTGGAGACAGTCTGAGGCAGTGCAAAGGTTCGAGAGCCTGCTGTTCTACCAGATCACAATTCCTGCATATGTAATGCGTCTTGCTGTTTTTCTCTCTGGTTCCATCTCTTTCTCATTGGCATTCTCTTTCTCTCTCTCTATGTGTATTGTTCACCTCAAGCTTTTCCTGTATAGTTTAGATAATTTATGCCATGTTATTGCTATAATTCAGTGCCAAGATATCTATCCCTCACACCTTCTCAACAAAACAAACATGCACATGCAAACACAAAACGTTTATGCAAGTTTCTTCCACTACAGGCACTTAGTTGATATTTTAGCCAAAATTTCAACAAGATTTTGACATTTTGTTTTATGAAGGTCACATAAAAATAATCTTTCAACCATGATTGCTTACACTAAAAAAGGCAGTTCATCTGCCAAAATGCATTAACTTTTGTCCTAATAAAACACTGTTAGGAAATCAACAGGATTTTTCTCTTTTTCATTTTCTCTTTTGATTATTTACCTACCATATTTCATTTTTGCTAGTCACAATTCCCTTTTTTGTTTTTGTTTTTTGTCCCTGACTTTCAATCTTGAAATAAGAAAACCCAACATTGAATATTAATAATTATTTTTTTAAACTTTAATAATCTAGATTTACAATGAAACAATCATAAACCATTTCATTATTTTTGTGTTCAAATAATTGATTACAAGTCTAGACTTTCCCATGGTTCTGTTTCTATTGCATTAATTTTGTCCAATCAGTTTATGGTCAAACTGTAACTTTTAAAATTATGATAAAGAGTGAAAATATTGTTAAATTGTGTGTATTTAGATATGTAAAAGATGTTAATAGCTAGCTATGAAATTAGCCTTAGCATTGTAAGTGTAAGTGTTAAATTTAAAATTTCATTTTCATCACAGAATGCTATTTTGAGATGTGGTGGAAATTACATTTGTTGTTCAGGTAAAAAAAAAAAAAAACTTCCAAAAATAATTATTCTGTGATGCATGTAAAGAGTATACACTGATGGACTTTGTTAGGTACTTAAATCACTCAAATTAATTATCAAATGAAAAAAAGTGTACTATTTGAACTGCAAAGTTTTTCCATGTCTTTTGAGTTTATATTCAATATTTTTAATGTATGTAAAACTTTGTAGACAAGGTCACAAGAAAATGAATGTATCTAACCTCATGTTAGCACAAATAATGTTTAAATTCTTGTGAATTTGAAACAGGGTTTTTTAACTATTGCTGTCAAACGATTAATCGTGATTAATCGCATCCAATATAAAAGTTTTTGTTTACATAATTTATGTGTACATATTTCTTACGTATATATAAATACACACACATACAGTATATATTTTGAAAATATTTACGTTTATTACATGTCTATTTATATTCACATAATTTATATTATATATAAATATATTTAATATAGAAACAACATATTTTTACTGCAACTGCCTTACTGCAACTATGTTATTAGGGAAGACTTTAAATTATTATGCAGTATAGCTGGCATTAAGTCCCAAATTCTGTTGACAGAGCTTAACTTGTATTGACCTCAGAACATCTTTTTGAAGAATCCAGAAACACATTGATTTGAAGAATGTATAAAAAAACACAAAAGAAAAAAAATCTCCAAAGAACCATATAGCAACACAAGAACCCACCCTACAGTCATAAAAGCCCTTTGCTTCACCTAACCCAATTCAAGCACGCACACACACACACACACACACACACACTTCTCACAGCATCTCCATCAGTGTGAATCCCCCTCCACTTCCATACAAACACCATCTACCCAGAGTCTTTAATGGTGTGGATTGAATATCTTCCCCCCCCCCCCCTGTCAAAGATATTCACCCAAACTCCAGTTCAAAAAGAGGTGGTTTATTACAGCTGGAGTCTGGGGAGAGAAGCTTTGTGAGGAGAGAGGGGGATTTGAGAGTGGGGTGTATTGATAAAGCCCCGTCTTAAAGGCTGCCGCATCTTGGCTGGTGTTCAGGAAGGAGAAGGGAGAGTCTGAGATCCGATCCACTTTCTCTGCCTCCAACTACTTCATTTGAAAACAGATCAAGTGCTGGAATTTCAGATCTATCGATAAGGAAGCTCTACATAGACAATGGTTTCTATTCTATGGGCATTTTTTTTTCTTTCTTTTTTTTCTTAACAAAAAAGATGCACGCTTCATATTTTGGATTAAGTGCATGTCTCTGCTTACTTTCATTGTAAATGTCTTACTGAATGTTTGCCTTGACTCACAAATAATGAGTTTTACAATTATTTCTACATTTATTTGCTGTCAAAGAGCTTAAATTGTATTGAACCTGGAACATTCCTTTAAAGCACTAGTTCTTAATTCTTAAGAACTACAATAAAGTCAATTTTTTTTTTTTGGTGCCACGCTATAAAACCCTTTTTGGGTTTAAGTGGAAAAGTGTGGCTTTCTGTATAAGTCAGGAAAGTCATTTAAGAGCATCTGCTTTGAACATGTCTGTTTATCATCAGTATTTCAACAATATATCAAGATAGGTTTGACATGCCACTAAAATTGGGCATATGACTGAAACTGTCATCTTATTGAGCACACAAAGACTAGGATCTGACTGGCTGCCTTGATGAGGTAAATCTACATTCGAACTTGACATTTTTGCAAAGAATGATCAAAGGCAAACAGTGGGTCTTTATCGCTGCAAGGATGTAATTATTGAAATCTCAAAGTTTTGTTTTAATAATGTCCTTCCTCAAAGTCATCTGCTTATAAAAGATACATGATAGAAATCGCTGCAAAGGTCAGTGCAAATTAAAAGAAAAAAAAAAGTACATTTGACCAAGGCAAGGTTGTAGGGACACAGCCTCCTGATAAATCTTACCCCTTAATGGAAATAGACCACAATCGGAGTTAAGACTATGATCCATATGTGATAATAAAGCCAACAGCTGCTACATTCCCTCCACCTCTGATTCCCGAGTCCATTTACTCAACTGAGCTATTAATAAATGTATATGTAATTTGTGCAAAATCCTCTACCTTTCTCTTGATCTCTATTCCCGCAAGATGTCTGAAACTTGAGAACACGTCTCCAGATACGAGACCCAGGACGAGGCTTACCGCTCAGTGTACAAGGGTCCAGCATTCCCCTTATCCGACAGTTCAAGGAAAATACTAAATTTGATATAATTGTATTTCTCTTTCCTTTTTAATTCACTCTCCCTTTGGAAATCCGGCATCTGGGTCAAGGGCATCAATGGGAAAGAACAGGATTTAACAAATCTAACATTAACATGAGGCAAATAACCTAATTATTTATCATGTTTATGTTTGCTTCATTATAGTTCACCTCTATAACCTTATGAATTATGTTATACCTTAGTTTCTTTGCTAACTTGCATGCAGATTTTGTCATCATTTATTCACCCTCATGTTGTAAGTTTTTTCAAAGACAAAAGGAGATGTTTAGCATTATGTCCAAGCTGTTCTTGATTGTACAATTAAGGTGAATATTGAGCAGGGACTGTCAAGCCAAAAAAAAATAGGAAAACAATGAAATAATCATAAAAGTAGTCCATATGACTTTTGGGCTGTTTTCAGAGGTAAAGCTGTGAAATTTAGGTAAAGTTTAGGTAAAGAAATTTAAGATAAAGAAACTTGTGACATTCATGTGGAAAAAAAAAAGATGTGGTTGCCAGATTTCCAGAACTTGACTGTAAAAAACAGATGTGATTGGCAGAACTTGACTGAAAAAAAAACAGATATGGTTGCCAGATTGCAAGAACTTGACTGTTAAAAAAAAACTACAATAATGCAGTAAATAATAATTTAACAACATAAGATGTAATATACAACTGTTATGTAAGAAGTACATGGTTATGTCAATGAAAAACATTAAATGTAAAGGATCACACAGGGAACTGTGGGAATGACAGTTTTACACTGTAAATTATAAGATGACTTGTTCCTTTTCTCTCTAACCAATTAGTTAGTAGTTTTCTATGAGGAAAAGGCTGAACTTTAAATCATTATTAACTGAAAAAATTTCTTGGTGGTCATGGTCCATTTGGCACCATTTTTTCTTCATAAGCAAAAGAAAATCTCATATTCTGCTATAATTATCTTTCTTTGTGTTCCTGGGAATAGAAAAAGCCATACATGCGAGTAAATGATGACAGGATTTTTATTTTTGTGTGAACTTTCCCTTTAAAAAGAGTAATTTAGCTTCTCACTTTAGCGGAGAGGCTAACTGGTATCAGGCCTGTGTTTTTTGAGATAGAATATGTTTGTCATTCCTGAGAGTAAACTTTAACGCTACTTTATAGTACGAGGTACTATTCTGGTACTCTACTTGTGCTGCAGGCTTCGTGCGGTACTAGATACAGAAATTAAGTACAAAAGTGCCTGAGTCTGCCAATAAAAGGCCATCTGAGTTTATTTTTGGAGTGCGCACATGTACGTGACAGTTTCTTTGTATACTGGAATAACATTTTAATTGAGGATGCCAATAATATAGTTTGGCTTAAAGCTTCACCTTGTTGCTCAGATACTGTAATTTTGACACAAACCATTTCAGATATGAACTTAATAATATTCATAGTGGCTCTGAGTTCTTTTGTGTCATTTTATTAAGATCATTTTTATTCATGATATCTCTCTAAATTGTCCTTGGGAGAAGAAGGAGATTACAGTCGACGGCTGACCCGTGGCTTGTGAATAAACATGGCAAAACAATCACAGCTCTGTTTTAAACAAAGCACAACACTTCAACTATGGGCGCCCAAGGGTGAGTGAGAAGTGAGTAATGGACTCGTTAAAAATGAATTGAAATAGAAATAAATTACATTGTCCCTTAACGTTTTATTTTAGTGCATATGACTAGATTAGAGAAGCTGGTCATAAGGACGAGGCTCATTTTAAACAATGAATCTTATGTTTTGTTTTGTTTTTTAGATTTTTGTAGTTCTTGAACATCTGAGGAGATTCTAGACTGTGTATTATGTGTTTTGTTATCTTAGAAATATTAGAAAGTTTAATGGTACAATCAGTACTGTAATTTTTGTGCAGTAAACAGGCATGACTCTAAGTACGAAGCCTTGTTTGAACAAAACGCCTTTGAAGAAACAAGGAGAGTTGAGCATTGATCTCGAAAATGTGTCGAGACCAACAGAATTGGCTTTGACCTTTCCAGGAAAGCTTTGGTGATTTGCAGAAAAGGTTTTTGTTCTGTTTTCTTTTAGTTCGTATTAATGGGTTCTTTTTTTCCAGCAGGCACCGCACGAAATGGGTTGAAATTAACTTCATGAAATGGATTAAAGATAAAAAGAGAGAGGGATTTTAAACATAGTAAATATATATTTGTTATTGGAACTTTTTTTTTACATGCTTTTAGTGCAATTTCAACATAAAATGTTTGACTCCTAAGTTGTTGTGGCTCGCTAATATATAAATCTTGTCCACCAAGATTTTCAAACTTTGAAAAGTATCTCCAAGAAGTTACCCAATTTGAGTTATCATTTATGCCGTGTAAATTATGCAATAATAATAGTGTTGACTTTCTACAGCTGCCATTTTGAGGGATTTCTGCCATTTGTTCTTCTACAAATGTCTCCTCCTCCTCATATTGTATCTGTTTGTAATAATGGCAGCAAATCCTTCATTGACACCTGTTCCCTAGGCCATGTGTATGTTAGCTCAGATTAGACTTTAAGGTCAATTTCGTCACGTTAATGTGACATTACACTGACAGGGACGACCCCTGATAGATGATACTTTGATCTCGGACAATACTACAGACCTTGAAGCGAGAGACGAAAGAAAATCTATCGTTCTTTCTGGCAATAAGTTATAGCTCAGACAGCTAATGCAAAACATAATGACCTTGTTCAGAGATAAGCACAGGAAAGAGAGAGACAGAGAGCGATTGAGACAGACAGGACGAGATGAAAGCCGACAGTTACTGACGCTGGTGGCTGCCAAGAGTCACTCCGATACAACAGGAGTTCAAACTGATTATGGCCTTCTCTAAAGGTCACCCTTCAGTTGATTGAAAGTTGAATTTCTTTCACTGGGCATGCCAACTAACCTTTTACCGCTTTGCTGAGGATGAAAGTAAAAATTTTCCTGGTATTTTATCTTTTTTCAAAGAAAAAAGCACCACAAGGGTAAAAGAAGCACCGAATGAAAAAACGGTAAACACAATAAAGATGTTCTAATATAAAGACGCAAAGTGTCATAAAATGCCAAATGCATAGAAATCCACAGGTTAATAATTGAACGTAATGATAGCAGTGTTTTCAAAATCACTTTAAATTGTTATATACAATATGATACATGTCATTAAAATATTTATATACACACACAGACATGTATGTATACTGGGTACGTGCAACCAGATTCCATTAGATTACAGATTACAGATTACTTTTTATGGATTACATATTCACACAATGGCACTAATTTCTTCAAAATTCATTAATTCATTATAATTCCTATTTTGTCTCTTTAAATTTTCCTTACATTATCCTACCGCTTGGAAAAGTTTTGTGTGTGTGTGTGTGTGTATGTGTGTGTATACACACACACACACACACACACACACACACACACACACACATACATACAGTTGTGCTCATAAGAGTACATTCATTTGATACTGCACTTAAGAAGCTACATAAATGCTTAAATGATTCCCAGAAGACAAAATAAGAACAATTTACCCTGATCATCCAATTCAAAAAGTTTTCACCTCCATCTCTTAATGCATTTTGTTGGCTTCTTGAGCATCAGTAAATGTTTCCACCTTTTGTAATGGCTGTGTATGAGTCCCTCAGTTGCCCGCAGTGTGAAAAGATAGATCTCAAAATCATACAGTCACTGTTGGAAAGGGTTCAAAAATGCAGAAATGTTGGAAAACCAAATAATGTGCAGGAGCTGGGGGATTTTTCTGAAGAACAGCAGGCAGCTGAACTGCTCAGGACCAACAAGGGGCTCATGAACAACTATCACAAAATATAAAAACAGTCGTGGATCATCCAGGAAATGACACACAGTATTGAGATTAGGGTATGTAAACTTTTGAACAGGGTCATTTTTATAAATTCAGTTATTATTTTGTCTTGTGAAGAATATGTAAACATCTGTTATGTGAAATAGCTTATTCAGGACAGTATTAAATAAACAATAACATGGTTAATCTTGCAGTAGCTTCAGTCTGCAGACATTTTGTGTTCTGCTTCTGCTGTTTCCTTACAAAATATATATGTTGAGTAAGTGTTGCATGTACCTCGGGTGGTGATGGGTGTTTCATATATTGTCTAAAAAAGTGTATTTCCTTTAAACATCCAAATACCAGCATGATAAAATATGTTTTGATCAGTGCAGCTACGGCAGTCGGATATTTAAATGTAATGGATCCTATGTTCATATTATTATGCTTAGGCTTAATTCACTTAGTGAATGTAATGAAATGTGACTTTTGCTGTGGTGAATGATGATCATTTTTAATGTTTATTGTAAATGTAATTTTGTGTTTCAAAACCACAATAAATTGGCTGGCATGGAAATTCCCTTCATGCGTATAATGGAGATGCTTGTGTGTGGTTGTTATGGGTTTTTTTCCATTAACTAACATGCTCTCGTTTGATTGAACAATAATGATGAAATTATTAAAACACAAACGTAATCTAATATAAATATTTACTGACATCTGTTGTAGTGTTTATTATAGTGCTTGACTGCTCAGATACCCTCAGAGCAGCATTTCATTGCAATACACCAAATTATTGACATTTTTTTAAGAATCAATAACTTTTCTGAAATTTTGGTGAATTTTGAGTGAAAAGACTTGACAAATTTTGTAGAATGCGAGTTGAAAAAAAAAAGATCATGCAAGATCTCTTTGTATGTAAATTTCACAAAACTTTCTTAGCTTCTCTCAAGTTTTGAGCAACGTGTAGTCAGTAAAGCAGAATGAGGCAAATTAGGAATATTAATTTACAAATGTGCAATTTGATTGAACTGTAATTTTATACTTGAAGGAGGTGAGATTTTGCTTTAAATTAGCAAAGCAGCAGTGAAAAAATATCCCATTCCTGCAGGAAAACCACAGACTTGGCAACACTGCATACTGACTCGGATAAGCGTCCACATGAGTCAACATCAGTTGTCACTAATGCTGTAAAACAATTAATCGCGATTAATTTACAGTTTTTGTTTACATAATATACGTGTGTGTACTGTGTATATTTATTATGTAAATATAAATACACACACATGCATATGTATTTAAGAAAAATATTGTTTATATATTAAATATATTTATATATAAGTTATATTAATATAAATATATGCATGTGAATACATGTAAATATTTTCAAAATATATACTATATGTCTGTATTGATATATACATATACATAATAAATACACAAACATATATTATGTAAACAAAAACTTGTATTTTGGATTTGATTAATCGTTTGACAGCACTATTTGCCCCCATTAATTTTTCAATGATGTCCGACTTGCATTGACAGGGGAATATCCGATCTGTCCTCTTACATGCAGATGCAAATGCACATATCTGATTCATATCCAACC
>JAUZSZ010000150.1:8815157-8831861 GCA_034780575.1 Labeobarbus marequensis
ATTTTCATATATTAATCTCTTTTAACATCCTCATTTTCTCTTTCTGCTGTTTTATTCTCTTCTGTCTATCTAGTCTCTGTGTAAAGAGCTCTGGATCAATGTTGGCCCGCTCACTGGCCTAATTCTGTCCCGCTCTTCAGCTGATATTTTACAGGCTGTCACAGTTCCTGCCAGCAGCACCACTGTCATACTAATTATACGTCAAGGCCAAAATGAAGAGACAAATCTGACAAGCAACCAATAATGCTTTATAACTTTGAGGTTTATGAAGAGAAAATTACATTTTTACATTTCTAAAGACATGTGAGAGGTGTTTGCCCCTAAAACTAGCCACCATGATTATGCTGGGCTATTGATAGGTTTTGGTTTGTAGGTGTTAAGGTGAAATTTTTGTGAAATTTTGCATTGTTACGTGGTTACTAGGTTCTGAGTGATTGCTAGGTATTATTCATATTCTGAAACCGACATGTGATTTGGGTACCTCTTTCAGTTTAATCCATTTTATTGTCTGCAAGGTGAAAACTGTAAGTCAAACTGTACACTTTTCATCAACAATGTCTGTAGCACAAATAATGCAAAAAAATTATGTGTTGAAATGTATTACTTTAGTTCGTTCAAATCACTATTGATAATTGTAAGCAATAGTAATAGAGTGCAACAGTTGTGCAAAAACAGCATTAATTTTCTCCATAGGGAAATTGATTTTTAACGATAAACCTTTAGACCTACCTACCTATGTGAGCTATGAGGCTGTTAGTTGATGATACTGGCTTCTGTTTAAGCCGCCAGCCTGCATTACTTCAATTTATTTTTGAAATAATCTTGTTTCACAGTGGAATTATTGGTGAAAAACTGCATGATGCATGATGCAAAATCCCACCAATCAGAGTCAAAACAAGTATAATTTGCTAAAAACATTCTTTAGCGCTGTATGCTGCCATTGAGCACTGCAAATGACATAATCAAGTCAGCTTCTCAACATTTTATAATGAATTGTTTTATATTTCTCTGTCATTTTTTATTAGATTAATATCATTCGCAATGTTTCATGGGATCCTAGTTCTTTCCCTCATTAAAGCTGTGAAGTATGCAGTCTTGTATTTTATTTATTTATTCATTTATTACAATTTTCTAATATTTGTTTGCTTCAAATTCAAATGTGCAATGTTATGCTTCACCTTAAGACTGATTGGCTTGGTTCATGGCATTTAACAAAGACTTTTTTTTATAAAATCCCTATTGAGGAAATGAATGGAAAAAAAAACTTCAGGAACCAATCCTGCTGAAAAAGTGCATGGGCACTGTTACACACTACAGTGAAATTCATATTCACTACAAAATTCACAATACGATAATGCATGGGTCATGTAAAACAAAACAGAACTCTACTGATATTTGGTTGCTCTTATATTGTGTAAAACAAAAGTTACTTCTGCTGGTGTTAAAGGAATAGTTTCCCCAAAAATGAAATTTTGTCATCATTTACTCACGCTCATGTTGCTCCAAACCTGTATAAGTTTCTTGTTGAACACAAAAGAAGATAAGACCGCATCAGTAAGAACTTTGTCCTTTGTTCACTTCATTTTACCGCAGATTCGTTTTCAAACAAGGCACAATTCGACACGGTATTTTCAAAAAGACTGAAACTAAAAGAGGATGCTGTGCCGACTATATTGGATCTGACAGTAATGTCGCCACACAACTGTTTTCATTACGTGGTCACTATTGCTTTGTCTTTTCTTACAGATTGTTTGATAGGTATTGAGTTATTTATGCAGTTTTGACCTAAATCACAGCAGCGTCCATCTATGAGGAATGTACGCTGTCAAACATACACAACTATTAACTAATCATAGCAGTGGGCATTTACTTCTAAGTCTACAATCTGCCACGCCTATTCAAACAGATCGTTCTGATGAGGGGGGTTAAAATCAGGACAGATAAATAGCTTGTTACATCTAAATGATGTTTTTTGATTTAAAAATGTGTAAAATATTATAAGTGGACCTCAAGTTTATCTCTCCTAGTTCTGACTAATCTATAACTTTATTTTAACTCAACAATAGCGAGTTATGAACATTCTGAGGGAAAAAAAGCCGGAAGTCAGGAATAAATCCGAGGGTAAAAGAGAGAATGACAAGTTGTTTTTTCTTATCAGAATTGTGATATAAAGTCAGAATTGCAAGAATAAAGTCAGAATTTTGAAATCTAAACTCAAATGTACCTTTTTTATTCTTTTATTCCATGGCTTCTATAAAGCTACTTGAAAACTGTCATTTTCTGCCACCAGATACGCTCCACCCACAAAAAATGTCATGACTGTTTGCCGAAATTGTCTTTAGAACTGTAGCTGTTTTCATTTCTGCCATGAAGTAACCTTCTGTTTTGGACAGTAAGTGAGCTACGCATGTAGGTTGCCAGTTTATGACTAGTGGCTTTCTGAACTGCTGGCACAAAGTGCTGCTCTGATCAGGATGTAGTAGTTAGGGCTCTGATGGTCGCCATGACAACCGTGTCACCGGTGGGAGTGCGTGTGACGTCACACACTCTATAACAAGCATAATACAAAGTTTTGTATACAAGTGTAATAGTAACAGTTACAAATTGTTTTATTTAAACTACAAGTCTATGCTAATTCACAAATTACATCAAACGCCATACATGGCGTTTCCTTTAGACAGGCAGCTTTGAGCGCAGGAAAATAGTTTATTCTGCATTCAGCAAATTTATTTCGTGTTGAGCGATGGACCTTGTTGGGAAACCAAATACTACATCGCCGATCTGGAATCATTTCCATTCATGTCACCCATCCGCGTTTGTACAAGTGCCTTCAAGTTCACGTGATCGCAAACGCCCGGCTGGTCAAGTTTGTATTGGTGATGCTTTCTCCAAACTTGCCAAATACGAACAAGACAGCGGTAAATGGAAGATGCCAACAAGAAATGTGGCAACATACGCCACGATTCCTATTCCACAGAGAGCGCGTGCAGACAAGGAGTTAACGCGCCGCTTCCTTGGTGGCGGAACAGTGAACCGTGTCTAAACCAGACACCGCGTTGCAACGCAACGCAACACAACAGGCTGAGTCTGTCTACACAGGACATTTTAACTGTGTCAGTACGTCATAAATAGGACAAGGCAGTTTACTGTGAGGGATTTGTCGTGTCATGTCGTATCGCGCCGCATCTAGTGTAGACAGCATCAGTGATTATAATGGGTTCTCGCCGCACCGCTCGCGTGAGGTAGACAGGGTGTATTTAACTTTCTTATTTAAGGCTACTTTCCTATTTAACTATTATTTCTGTGATATTTATTTTAATATTTTGTAGGCTGAGTGTTCACTGAAGGAAGTGCTAAAATAAACACGCACGTTTGTTAATAAATGATTGAGCCTCATTTATTTATTTTTGCATTTCAGAATTATATATATAAATATACACAACACCGCGCCATCGGCGGTAGTTGGTCCATTACCACCGCGGTGGTAAAAATCTGCCACCATCACAGCCCTAGATCAAATTCAGCATTATCAAATCTCAAATAAACAAACTTAACAATTTATGCTGCATGTTTTAGAGTGAAGCACGGCACTGTATTCATTTACACAAAAGCAGCTCACAATTCATTGTTTTCAGTTTCTCAGAACAGCTTGGTTTGCAGTACATGCTGCTCCACACATGAAATAATATCATAGGAATATTTCTCATTTTATTTAGTTTTTTGGTAATAATAGTTAATTAATAAAAAATAATAATATAATAATTATAGTTATTATATGGCACCTCTGCAAACAAGCACAGTAAAGTTGTATAATTTTTGGGGAAAAAAAGTTTAAGTGATTTTTTTTGTCAAAATTATATTAAAAATTAATAAAATTAATTTATTAAAAAAAACCCGCAATGGCATCACTGACATCAAACCTGGTGCAATTAGTCTTCACTTGCCAAATCATAAAACAGTGTTTTTCAGTGCATATTGACTTAAATGTTTGTATTTTTCTAACACAGTGCTATTTCATAATATTAGAACACTTTGAGTATAAGCTACAAATCATATGGACTGACTTATGTTACTTATTTTCTCATAGCTGCAGCTTGAAAGCGCTGTTACCATTTATTTTCAATTAATGAATTACAGCAGCAATAACACTGTGTTAAATATCTCCTTTTGTGTACCTCTGAAGAAAAGAGATGAGGGTGAGTAAATAATGATAATTTAATTTTCTGAGTAAACTGTTTCTGCAAACACCACTGCTATTATAGGTAAACGCACAGCAATCTTTCTCACAAAATGAAATTACTTAAGATGTTGTATTATAACTTAAGCACATTTGAAGAACTGTTTTTCTTGAAGACATTACAATGAACTGCTGAATAGTATGGACTGCCTTTATCAGCAAAATTTATGTTTTTTGTGCCTTCCTTAACCAGAACAATGCCCTGTTCATGCTGTAAAGCATCATGTATGTGAGTCTAGCCATTTTTGTAGGTCATGTATAGCCTATTAACCTATTTGTGACGGAATATGACGCAACTGAAAAATTATATTACAGTAGTGTAGCTAAACTTTATCAATAATATGTGTTAGAATGTCATCCAGTTGTCTAATCAACACAAAAAAGCAAACCTTTTTGGAATTAAAGAAAAGAGGGGGAATGAAGACAAAAAAGGAAAAAAGACAACTGACAAAAAGAAAATATGCATAAAAGGAAGCATTCGTCTAGAGAAGCCATGATTACTTTTAGCGTACAAGCTATGACAGCAAGCGTGTCGCCAACGGAAACACTTATCAAATCTCATGCCAGCAGGGAGACCAAGCATGAAAACTAAACCAGTCCTTCCTCCCCTGAGATGCATCCTATTAGCCTGCCTGTGGCTCCAACGGTTGTGCTGTATTTTTCTCAATTAGGAACTTCAGCATTACACCACTGCCGAAATCTGATGGCTGACAGACCAAAGAGAGAGTTGAACAATGGTTTTGCAGAAGGCCGTAACAAGGCTGTCACTCTGTAGCGAGGTCCATAACTGGGACTTTGACTTAAAATTTAGCAACTTATTAGCAAGGGATGAGTCAGAATGGTCAGCTAATTGACCAATCGTCTAAGAAACTTCTCTGAGAAGCTTAAATGTGCAGCCTTTAAAGCACCACAGCTACAGATATCAAATAGGAGAAATTATGTAGCATAAATCAGTGGCTAAAGGTGCAAATTTACAATTTTTTGACAAATTTTTCTGTTCAAAAGTGTGAACTTTGCCTGGAAAATTTCACAGAGATTTCACCTTACGTCTAGCAGAAGTTAGCGCAAAGGCAAACACTGCTAACAGCAGCTTTAAATCTTTGAGAAGCTACATTTTTAACTTTAGTTTGTACAATTACAGGTATATGTTCACGTTAATATGATTATCAGTAGATTTCCAAAAACACTTTACAGTTCTACACCTGCTAAAAGCTAGACAGGAGTTCCTCAGAAAGCTAATGCTAACATGTCTAGCTAACACAAAGAGTGTAGTACTCTCAGCTCCATTTTAACACATTTTGCCATATTTATAATCAACATTCTACATATTTTACTGTGCAGAGTACAATTTTTCAATCTATATGAATGTTAAGAAGGCAAAGTAGCTTAACAGTGCCAGAAAATAAATGAAGCTAAGTCTCGTTTTGCTGTTGCTACCAAAACTAAATATCACATTAAAGAAAAATTCTCATTCAAAGACGTCAGTGGAGACAAACAGCCAGCGTCAGCATCTCTGGATTGCTGCGAGCGAGTTTGTTGTGATTTTGTCTGTGTTATACATAGATATATACCTGAAACTTGGCCACGCAACAGAGAACATCAACTGGAGCCACCCAATGAAAGGAGATTGTGGAATGTCTACAGAAGATGGCAGAACATCTCCAAATGTTAAATACCAGGTACATCTTTGCTATATAATTCCAAAACACTTCTGTCAGATATTTGGATGTGCCATGCCTGTCTAGTTATAAAAGCTGTATTTTTTTGGTCATACTTTAAAATTCAAGAAGAGTCAGCAAACTTAACATGGCAATAAATAAAGAGACCCATTCTTTTTATCTGATGGTAATTCATTTTTTCACTCCTCCCAAGCCTCTTTTGGAGAATGTGAAAACAATGAACGTGTCTTGAGAACAGACAAACATAATTCAGGGGCCCCTGCATGCGGTTGCTCTCACTCTGAGGGGGTTGTAAAAAGCAGAGCCCCCCTTTCTGTGATCTGAAGCAGGGGCCCGACAGAGGTCTTGGATCTCCACGGTAAATCTCAACTCAAAGCTCTCAGGCAGTGACAATAAGAAAAGAAAAACGCATGAAGCTTATGAAGTATGTCTGCTCAAAAACGCCAGACATTAACTTTCAGATTGCAGTGTAACTGGAGAACGGATCTCTCGATCTGAAAATTTCTTTTAAACGCAATGAACTTCACAAAACCGGCAGCTAATGTTTTGAAAAAAAGCAAGCGGTACGGATGTGTTTCTTTAGGCTACAGGCCAGGAACAGTGTCTGGCTCCATTTTTAATGTCTTCATCATACACCGCACAAAGTGAAATGCATTCTGGGGAAAAATGTCCCAGCTCTTGGGTGTCATAAATACAGAATGAGCTAAAAGCCTTGTGTTCGCAACTAGGTGGATGATAAAAATGTGAAATACACAGTTCAGCAGAAGTGCATTTAGATTTTTTTAACCTCAACTCGGGGTGTCACGACCGTAAACAGACTGACAGACTGACTATCAAGGTCGGTTTTGTTCACTTGTCTTAGGCCCAATCCCAATTCTATTTTATACCCCTTCCAGAGTGTCAGAGGGGTAGGGGTGAAAATATTCCACTAAGAATTGGGACGCCACTACTATACCGTCACACGCCATCATACGTCGTCTAGCTCCTACAATACACACCTATACCGTTCAATATAAACACGCTGCTTACTGACACACACGTTTGTTTTTGTGAATTGTGGGGACATTCCATAGGCATAATGGTTTTTATACTGTACAAACCATATTTTCCTATCGCCCTACACCTAAACCTACCCTTACAGGAAACTTTGTGCATTTTTATTTTCTCAAAAAAACTCATTCTGTATGATTTTCTGTATGAAGATCGCGCAGCTCACACATCCAGTGGCAAAGAAACTAGTCAACACTGCCACACAACTTTTATTAATAACAGTTTAAATATTGAATCGCTACCTTATATTTTCCAGCAACGAGAGGATAAAATCACTGTTTTTGAAGTATACTCACTCATTGTAAACAGAGACGCACAGAAGCGCTTGCTTGCTTTATCTCTCTCTCTCTGTCAAATTGGCACTATTTGAGAAAAAGGTTTAACGATTTCTAATTATTGGGGGGACTAGCCCCCCTCAATATCTATGGTGGTTATTGCCCTGATCAGACATGTTGAGGCACTATCCTGCAGTCAGTAATGATATAACGTTTAGCAAACTTTAGCAGTTTTTTAAAAACATTACAAACATTATGCAACCATAAATATGAACTCACGATTGAATGTAACATAAATCAAAAGATTACTTTTCATTAAAATATTTATTAATGCCAGTAATGCTTACATTTATGTGTCGTCTTGTTCGCTCAGGCAGCCATGTTGAAGCCAGTTTATGCTGATAATTCTCATACCCCCTTCGTTTGAAGTGTGGTCCCGAAAAATCTTCGATTGAAGGGCTATCTGGCCCTTCCCCTTACCCCACCAACCAAAAGAGAATCGAGACACCCCTACCCCTTCATGTGAACGCGAAGGGGTAAAAATGGTATTGGGCCTTAGAGTGCATGTTAAACTCTATATAAAATAAAAAATAAAGGTTGAAGAACACGTATTATAAATATAAAAAATAGCCTTCTCATAGTATTAATGTAGATTCAAATTTAAATATTGATGTGTACACATAAATAAACACAAATGTGAATGTGGACATAAATTTCTGAATAAATAAATCACTTTTATATTTAGCAATTATTTTAGTAATTGTGTCATTAATTTTATATATATATATATATATATATATATATATAATGCAGTAGAAATATTATAAATTCAAATATAAAATAAAATCTATGCAATGTTATTATTATTATTACTGATGCTGTTTTATTTGACAGATGACAGGAGTGAACTGCACTGCCAAAAATCGAATAAATCACAACAAAAACTAGACAAAAAGGCCTTAAAAATGTAATTGGCTGATATCATTCTTAAAACTGTTACAATCCCGCAACTATAAGACATGGCACAGACAGTGACTCACATTACCTAACATGTCTCAAGCCAAGTACGTGCGTACAAGCTAAGCCAGGGCTTAAGTAATGCGAGTGAGAGCGATCTCTCAGAACTCAAGTTACATGTTGCATATAAACACACCAACTCGCCAGCAAAGTCGGAGCGGACACACAAGTGGAATCTACTTCGGGCTGGACACACTGCACCAGAAGAGTGAAGGTTTGTCATGCAGGATCTACACACCGCACAACAACAGGAAACAGCCTGAATGCTACGTTGTATCCCAATCTCCCTTTTGGGGGGGAAGTTCTAATGGCCTATAAATAAACAACCAGGCCACGCATTAATGAACGCTGGGGGTCAAGGGTGGAAGGACGCATACGAAGACCACCCACTGAATGGAGGATGGGGACGAGAGAAAGAGGAAATGAGAGCAGAGACGAAGGGACTCACCTATGAGCAGGGTTTAGTGCTATCGCCCTGGGCTGGTCGAGATCTTGCCAGAAGAGCACCTTACGAGAGGTGCCATCCAAGTTGGCCACTTCGATGCGGTTCGTCTCAGAGTCGGTCCAGTAGAGTTTGTGTCCTAGCCAGTCGCAGGCTAAGCCATCGGGAGAATCCAGACCTGATACCACCACCGTCTGCCCTCTGCCCAGTGTGGCCTCCTTCATAGCTGAAAAACAAGGCCTCCATTCAGTTCCACAACAATATTATCAGTTTAAGCATTCCTTAAATGTTTCATTCTGCCTCCAGATAATGATACAACATTTTTGCTATGCTACAGTAGGTTTGCTTCCCTCAAAAATGAATTAATATTAAAATACAGTTTTACATGACTAAGAAATGACACCAAATGGCATTGATTCTCAGCTGTCTCGTAAACAATCACATGCCTAGTTTGAATATGTGGAAGGACTGCGGTTATTTGCCAATATTATTTATATTGTTTTTTTTTATTTATCTATCAATCTGTCTGTCGACATTGACTATTTAACTGCTGGTTTTGGATATTTAATTAATTCATTTTCGACTTTTTTTTTAAAGATTTATTTCTGCCGTTTTTGCCTTTATTATGATAGGACAGTTAGTTGACAAAGTGAAGTGGGATAGAGAGAGGGGAGATGGGATTGGGAAAGGTCCATGAGCTGGGACTCGAACTCGGGACACCCGAAGCACACTGGCACTATGTATCGGCACGCTGCCCACGAGGCTATCGCCGCTGACATTTTTGCCCATTTTTAGATTACTTTTCTCATCATCTAGTGCTAACTTTGGGGGATATCAAAGATCCCACTACTTTTATTATTATTTTACATACAGTGCTACTAAAAAGTCTGGAGTCTGTATACTTTTGTTTAGCAAGCATGTACTAAATAAATCAAAACTGACAGCGACAGACTTTTATAATAATGTTACAAAAGATTTACAATTTTAAAAAAGCCTGTTATTTTTAATTTTCTATTCATCAAACAACAATCTTGACCACAGAATCACAAAAATATACAGATCATAACAGATCATGTGACACTGAACACAGGAGTAATGACTGCTAAAACTTTGCCATCTAAGGAATAAATTTTAACATTTTAAAATGCATGAAAACATAAAAAAACCTCTTGTAAAAATACAAACAGAAAAAAAAATTCTAGACTGACGAAACACTGATCTTACAGATAGTAGAGAGGTTGTAGTAGGTCTGTTTGATGGCCTCTTCACTGACGTCCGTCCAGAATATCAGGCCCTCCGAGAAGAGAAAGTCAACTGCAGCCGCATCCTCAAGATCGCTGACAACCACAGCGGACTCCGTGCGGCCCGCCTCTGCGTCCACCAGCCGGACGTCCCGCCGGTTAGCAAAGAGCAGCAAGGGAGAACCTGGAGGCAAAAGTCGGATGTGACCAAAAATATGGGCAAGATTTCATTTCACTTGGTTAAATCATCCTTAAAAAAATGAGGAACAGACAATAAAATTTTCGTTACAAATTATGACTCTGCATTTCTGCAACCAAAGAATCTGCCATTTCAAAAAACGTGCTTCGTAATCCACTCCGTCTGTCTGCAGCAACCCAAGCTCCCTGTCTCTAAATAATCAGTGTTTTCATGAACTCATCGCGCTAAATGAGAGGCACATGTGACGCTCTCTGGGGAATGAATAGCAGAGGAAACAACAGAAATGTCTGCCCTTCATTTTGGCACCCAGACATCTCCACAGGGAACGACAGTTGGCACCTCGCGCCCATCTGCATGTGCCAACAAGTGCCACTCATGTCGCAGTCAATAACTTCCAGGGGGTGCGGAGGGAGAGGACATATGATGTCATTAGATGCAGACACAATGACTATGGTGAGAGTGCTGAGGGTTGGGACGTCCTGCTGTGGTTTACCAGCATGCCACTTTACTAAGAACCATGTCACCATCAATAAGCAACTGCAGCTTTCTGTTACTCGCAGAGCTGCTATTAATAATACCAACATGTAAAACTCCTCATAGGTAAATATTATCCATAAAAAGCCTAGTGTGTCATATCTGGTAAGCAAATTTTGAAGGGCTCTAAATTATCAACATGATTAAAACACAATCTACTACATGCTTTCTGTCATCTGATTAATAGACTATAATTGTTTACCTTTTAGTATCATTCTAAAACTATTCTAAAATTGCACTGCATCAATTAGGAGATCCATATTCTCCTACATCACACTGTATGAGCCTGATGTATCAAAATAAAACTGATTTTATTTCAAAGAAAATGGTTAAAATCTCTTAGAAGTAGAAGTAAATGACATTTGAGCCATTCAGTGCAAGCCTGCAGGATTTTTTCCTCAACCATTTTATCAGATGTTATGTAAAAATTGTAAGTATGATCATTTAGAAAAGTAAACAAACCACATGATTTCAGACATCATTCATGTCTGTAGCATAAACTTTGCAGGATGAGTTACGTGCCAAATTTTAATACCTGTGATTAGAGGTTTGCTTAGAGGCCAACCTAAAGTATGAGCAAAAGTAACAGCAATTCTTGCCTTATTTTGAGATTTCGACGGTCCTAAAGTGGCATTTTCCATCACGTGATCGCAGCTTTCTGCCCAGGCCGGTATCCACTAAGCAAGCAGTCTTACGAGACTAAACAGTGCACGATATGTGATTTGGCGTTATCTGAAAGCAAACACCGCAGCAATTTTTGGCTTGAGGGTTATTTTATCAGCAACCACCAGGAGGGAAAACCAGCATGTAAGTGTCCTGTAAAGCTCCTCTGTGGAAAAAAAGGTGCTAGCGAACCACCACAGAACTCCTACATTTAAGAGTCATCACATTTAACTTTATGAATCACTGGCCAGCTAGGATAACATAACAAGGTCTTTCAATGACAGACAACTATAAATAAGTCATTCAAAGATTGAATGTGTGGCACCAAACATTACCAATGAAGATAATTTAAGATAATTATTGTGACTGATAAAAAAAAAGTGGATTCAAAAGTAAACATAGTTTGTTTTATGGCCAGACTATTGAAATTATTAAATTAATATCAAAAAAAGTTTACAAAAACAAACAAAAAAGATAAGGCATCCTTAACCACTATTTTCTCCACATTATATGAAAATGTAAAACGTACAACACTAAAAACACATGAGGTCAGACTCAGGATGCATTATTAAATATGTTCATTTATTTAAAATGAACATTTTGTAGGCCTACTTAAAAATGGTCAGACCTATTAAACTAGCTTAAAAGGTTGAACCTAAACAAATTTGATGTTAGAAAATCAAACTTTTTGAGCTAAAAAAAAAAAAATAAAAAATAAAAAAAAGGCAAAACCTTTGAAGGAACTGAAGGAAGAGGAGATTTATGCCAGATGCTCAGTATTAGCTAGCTAGTCACGTCATTTAAATATCAGTGGCTTCTTGCTAAGAACACACATAGAGTTTATCAAAATTTTACATACACTTTGCTGTACCTGCAAAATTTCACCAAAATAAAAGGGATCATACAAAATGCATGTTGTTTTTTATTTAGTACTGACCTATGAGATATTTTACATAAAAGATGTTTACATATAGTCCACAAGAGAAATTCAAATAGTTGAATTTATTGCGCTTGAATTACGCTTGATTCCTAATACTGTTTTTACCTGAATGATCCCAAGCATTTTTTTTTTTTTGATAGTTGTTCATGAGTTCTTCAGAAAATCCTTCAGGTCCCACAAATTCTTTGGTTTTGAACCCTTTCCAACAATGACTGTATGATTTTGAAATCCATCTTTCCACACTGAGGACAACTGAGGGACTCATACTCAACTATAACAAAAAGTTCAAGCACTCACTGATGCTCCAGAAGGAAAAACGATGCATTAAGAGTCAGGGGTGTAAACTTTTGAACAGAATGAAGATGTGTACATTTTTATTATTTTGCCTAAATATCTTCTCTTTTTTTTGCCCGTCAAAAGCTACAGAAGATAACTTACATGTTTCCCAGAAGATAAAATAATTTAAATTTACTCTGATCTTCGAATTCAGAAAGTTTTCACTTCCAGGCTCTTAACACATGGTTTTCCCTTCTGGAGCATCAGTGAGAGTTTGAACTTTCTGTAATAGCTGCATTTGAGTCCCTCAGTTGTCCTCAGTGTGAGAAGATGGATCTCAAAATCATACAGCTATTACTGGAAAGGCTTCAAATATGCAGATGCTATAGTTTAACTGTTCAGGACAAACAAGGGACTCATACACAACTATCACAAAAAACAAAACAAAAACAAAAAAATTCTCTCAGGTAACAACACAGTATTAAGAATCAAGCATATATAAACTTTTGAACGGGGTCATTTTTTAAAATTCATCTATTATTTTCTCTTGTGGACTGTATTTAAACTAGGGCTGTACGATAAATCACATTCTAATGTCATGCACATCTCATCAGTAAAGCCGGTTCTGTGATTAGAAGCAAATCTCCATCACATGCATTCAGATGGATTGGCATTTAATACAGAGCAGTAGTTCACTGGTAAGCTACGCAATATTGCATTCATAATCGAAGGTGATTCATCTGCGATTATGAACGCGATATTGCGTAGCTTGTCAGTGATCTATGGCTCTGTGTATTAAATGCCGTTCCATTTGAAAACAGGTGATGGAGATTTACCGCTAATCAAGGAACCGGCTTTACAGACGAGATGCACATGCATATCGCATGAGATATATCGCCCAGCCCCAATTATTTGCGTGTGTTTTAAAGCCTTGCCGGTTAAATGTTTCATTCATGCGCTTGTCTGATGTGCACTTTTTCTGAGCCCGTACACCTGAAGCACACTAAAAAGCATGTCTAACAGCGCCTGATTACTCAACTAAGTTATCTTTTGCGCTAATACTGTCAAAACACACAAAGTTTACATATAGACTCAGTTGGTTATGTCTAAAATGAAAGTAAACAGTTGAGAGAAAAACAGATACGTGCATGTATATTAGATGCGTGCAGGTCTTATAGGGACAGTATTAAACATGCTGCCCACTGTCATTAAAGGGATAGTTCACCCTAAAATTTAATTTCTGTCATTATTTACTCACTCACATGTTGTCCCAAACCTGTATTAATTTCTTTCTTGTGCTGGACACAAAAGATGATATTTTGAAGAACGTGGGTAACCAAACAGTTGCTGGTCCACATTGACTTAGTAGGAAAAAAAAAAATACTAAGTCAATGTGGACCAGCAACTGTTTGGTTTTTCACATTCTTCAAAATAGCATGTAAGTTAAGCAGAAGAAAGAAACTCATTCAGGTTTAAAACTAATTTTGAGTGTGCGTAAATCATGGTATAAATATAAAACATTTTGACAATCGACAGACAGATGACAATTTTTATCTTTACTGTTAAAACAACAAAACAAAGACAAAAAAATAACACTACTCTTGACTGAAAAAAAATCAGTTGCTTTAATAGGAATCAGTCTATACAATGTTTTATTTTTATATTTGTTCATTCAATTTCTTGAATGCTCCTGCTAAATATACCTATTGTGCTTGAAAATAAAGCACTGTTTGTTTTATTTGTATCTGTATTTGTATCTTTGTTCTTATTTTTTAATCTAGGTTCCCGCTCTTTCATGAACGCCAGATTCAAGGACTTTTTAAAGCACCATTTATTTTATATCAACTGGTTTTTGCTGTAATCCTTGTAAAAGATTTGAATTTGAAAGAATTTCTCAATTTTTATATTAATAAAAACTGGTTAAACAGGGCTCTACGCTTACTTTTCTTTTTAGAAGCACAGTCAAAAATTTCAGGAGCACCTTCTAATCAATAATCAAAAATTCTGATCAAATATTAGCCTTCCCATTACAAGATGATATCTGACTCAAAGTGATTTACAGGGAATTTTGTTGTTACCTTTGTAATGGCATTTTTCTAACTTTATTAAAAGTATGTCATCTTATGTCAAATTCAAAAAATAATATTTATAAGCTCTTTAAAATTTCTAATTAAAACAACAGAATAAAAACAAGTAGAATAAGAGTAAGTTACCAAACAAATGAAAACACTATTAAAAAAAATTGTATTACAGAAGTGGCACAGAACACCACAAAAGTGGCTTGTACGTGTATTTTCAGATGTTTAATGAGGCTCAGAGGTGGCATGAGTGCAATTAAATTCATATATTTATGTTGAGATTAATGTTTTAAATATAAAACTTTGAAAATAGAAATATTAAATGATTTAAATAACAGAAAAGATACTTTAAAAATGAAACTAAAACTGCCAGCAGGTGGTGGCAAGTCAATGACTTTATCACTGAATCATTCATTCAGTTGATTTGTTGGAATGGCTGATTCATTCAGGAATGAAGCAAGTAACTGTCTTTATGAATGGGTAATTGAATCAGATTCATTTAAAAATGCACATTCATTCATAGACGAAACAATGCTGTGTTTGAATGGAGATGTGCAGCTGCTTAGCTGTGACTTTGTTTGCAACTATTTTCATTGACGAAATAGAGCAAAATCAGGCAATAGTGTTCTAGTCATACAATGCAAGTCACTTAATATTAATTTCTTGTTTAATTAACTGTTTTAAGTACGTTAGAAACCTTTGAAGCTCCCCTCAACGCAAACACAAATATGTTGATCGGGTCAGTTGCACTGGTGCTCCGAAATATTTTTCCTAGTAGCACGCAGTATTTTTCAGTCACAATTTCTCGCAAATGCACTGCTTCTCCATAGGTTCATGCAGGGCTGAGCATCAGCTCACATGCTAAAGTTTTTTCTCGAACTACATCTCCACCCCATCCCCAATCATTAGCGCTGTTTTGTTTTGTCTTTGACAGCGCATATAGGACAATTTTTGAAATGGCACCATTCTACTAAACAAAAATTATTTCAAATTTAATTCAAGCACTTTCAAGGACCTATGTTTGTTTTCAAGAACCTATATTTGTTTTCAAGTACTTTTCAGGCCTTGAAACCATTTATCTGACATTCAAGTACTTTCAAGAAGCATGGGAACCCTGTTTAATAACAAAGATAAAATAATGGCCAGGATTTTTATCTCCGCCCACTTTGGCCTAAATATCCGCCATTCTTTGTTTTATACTTTGTATATAAACTAATTTTTCCTCTTTATAATAGGTAAATTAGTCTGGCTGTAATGCTCAGACAACTTGCAAAATAGTAAAACCAACATGACAAAGAATCGTAATAAAATTGTGAATCGTGATTTTTTTTTTTATATGATATTTTTGCCATATCGCCCACCCCTATGCTGAATGATAATGGATTTTTTGACATTTTATTTTCAGAAAAGTTATTTCAAACATTAAAGTAGACACTTTAATGTTATCTATTTATATGAAGTTACTTTTGCTAATGTAATTTTATGTACGCACTAAAATAAGACATCTCATCTTTAACCCACATGCATTTTGAATATCAAGTCAAATATTAACACTGAAACATCACTTTCAGGTATTTATAATGCTAAAACAACAGGATAAAAAGGAGAAAGGAAAGGTTAAAATGCATACACTGAAACTACAGTCTCGTAAACACAAGTTAAAATACAATAAACTTGAAGACATAGTCCAGAAGACTGCTGACATGGACCTCTAGATGATGCAATTACAATTTTCCGGATGCCATGGCTCACCCAGGTTTTGGCGATATTCAGATTTTATGCCGATCTGTAGCAGCTGATTCTCAAAAAGAACTCCATTGTTCTTGCAAACAAACCTGAGGGCAAGAGATAAGAGTGTGTGTGAGGCAGACAAACATGCAGGGACAGCTTGCAATGGTACTGGTTTTGTAATGGTACATTCACGTGTTGTCAGAATAATCAAAAACAAACAAACATATATATACATATATATATATATACACACATACATACATATATACATACACATATATATACAGGTCCTTCTCAAAAAATTAGCATATTGTGATAAAGTTCATTATTTTCTGTAATGTA
>JAUZSZ010000150.1:8918286-8928669 GCA_034780575.1 Labeobarbus marequensis
TCTTTATCTGCTGGGATCTGCAATTCCTGAATGTGAAATACTGGCTGCAAAAGCCCATTAGCAGCACTGAGTGTAATTTACATGTTAATGACTAAGAAGAGACTCAAAGCCTCCACTAACACTGTAACTGCCTATATTTGCAATTTCTGCACATCCCAGCTGATTTGTGCTTCTTTTTTTCTGTCAGGGGTAATGAAATCGGTCAACAGGATTGGACGAATTGCATTAGGCCTGTATTATCAAAAAATACAGATTTATCTGAATCTAGAAGAAATGCTATGAAAGCATTCATATTTTGATTAGGTGTAACTCACATTGCTGGGATATCAAGTATAAAGCATGCAACAGAAGCTAAATGGAGAGCTATAAGAGAATATTTGCTTAAGTTTAGGACAAAAGTGACATTGTGTGTCAAGAGTGACATGAAGTGGAGTTGTCATTAGGTATGTGGCTGTAAAATCGCACCCTCTTATGGAAAGAATAGACATTACATTACAATTAAGCAAACAGGATTCATATGGCCTCCTTCACTCATATAGAATATACTTGAGATAGAGTTATTTTAGCATAACTTAGAAGCTATTACAGTCTTTATTATTATTTTAAATTAATTTTTATTTTTATATGTTCGTTTCTCATTTTAATGTTAGCCAGTGTTTGTGCTGAGTATTTTTTAAAAATATGTCTGTAAGGTTTTTATTGATTTTTAATTTAGTTTAGTTTAATTTAATACATTAAGTTAGACTAAATAAAAATGAGAAAATGTATAAAAATATTTATTTTATTTTAGTAAATATTTATTTATGTTAATTATTATTATTATTATTATTATTATTATACATTTTTATTGTTTTAGTTTAAATTTCAGTTTGGGGTAACTATAATAACCCTGGTTTAAGAATATATTGATAATGGATAATTATGAATAACTGTTGATTTTTAGATTGACAAAAGTTGATTTTAAATAGTGAAGACCTTTTATTGTTATTTAATGATAAATAAACACAATATTGAAGTTCAAAGTTAATACACAAGATCAAAACTTTGACATTTAGATGTTTTTATTATAAATATCAATAAATTAGTATAACTTTTGTACAAAAAAGACAACATACAAAATATATAATATTAAAATAGAAATCTTAAAATAAGATAAAGCAATATTTTTAAAATACAGTACATTAAATACTGTACAGTAGAGTCCACAAAAAATATTTGAGTGAAAAGTTTTAAATATATGAAAAGTTCGATGAGAGTTTCATCCCCAGAATTCCGGTGCAATCGGATAATGGACAGCTTTGTTATAGCCCTAAAAACAGAGGTGGGAAAAAAATTAAGTTTATTTTATTCAGCATTTGTTCAGTCTTTGAAAATTAAATTAATAATTACCAAACAAAGTACACACCTGGTATGTTGTGGCTGTGTCTGCATACAAAGGGCATTCCAGAAGAGATTCGGAGCTGGAGTTGAAGGAATCATCATAAGCAGGTCTTTCCATGTTCATGCAGACCTCATGAGAATCCATCTCCGTCTTCCTCAAGTCATGCTCTGAAGGTCTGAAGGTGCTTTGAGACAGTTCTTGATGTGATGTGTTGAGACCCCAGTACTCTGGTGTTGAATAGCCCTGATTTTGAGGTGATTCTTGGTATCTAGAAGCTCTCATCTGGCAGAGAGACTCTTCGCTGAGGCCTAGTTGAGTAGACAGATAGGAGATGTAGCGGATAGTGAGGCGAAGAGTCTCGATCTTCGTCAAGGTTTGACCGACAGGAGCCACGGAAGGAGGTAAGTAAGTCCTGAGGTGGTGGAGAGCTTTAGTCAAGTCCCTCATTCTGAGCTTCTCCTTCTCGCTGGCGCTCTGTCTTTGCTTGCTTGGGTTCTTGCAGCGTGTTCTTCTAGTTCCAACACGGGAACGTGAGCCGTCCTGATGTAAGGAACCCGACATGGGTGCCTTCGTACCTCCCGAAGGTGGAGAGGAGCTATTTTGAAGCTGAGCTGAAGGAGAGAAGTCCATGTAGGAAGTAGGAGAAACTGCTTCAGGAGATGAGATGTTGTAGAATTCAGAGTCTGAGCTCGGGCAGCTCCAGGAGTTTTGTGTGAAGTAGCTGAAGAAAGGAGAAGACACGTCCATTCTGTGTGGTTTGAGAGAGTCAGTGATGCCGGAGGGTTTGCAGGAGGGAGGTTTTATAGCAGCCTCAGGCCTCAGAGGTGTGAAGTGACACCTCTGCAGGCCTCTGTCCCAGACCAGGCTACAGGGAGAGAGGGAGAAGTCCAGTCCCGATGTGGGAACCTACAGATATGAGTCATCAGGTAATGTGTGATTTTTCACTCCTACCCAACATGAACTTTTTTCCCCCTTTGCTACTGTTTTTAACATCAAGCCCTCCAGTACTATTTGGATTATTTTCAACCCATAAATAGAAACAGTAAACATAATGTATAATAATAATATAATATATAAATACACAGGTTTAATGCATGAAAATTACTATTTTGCATGAAGTAATATATATATATATATATATATATATATATATAAAGTAGCCAAAAGACATGGTATAAATTAATAATACTGATATAAAATAAGAATAATAGAAATGTTAATAATATATTAGATATTGTTAATACAAATTTCCCCAAAATTATACAAAAGTTAAATTATATATTATTATATAAATTTGTATTTTATTGTATTAATTGTTGAGTGTGTGTATGTATATGTGTGTGTGTGTGTGTGTGTGTGTGTGTGTGTATTTTATTATTATATGAAATTGTACTTTATTGTGTTAGCTGTGTGCATGTAAATATTAGCTTAAAAGATGTTATTATACAATATATAAATATTATATAAGAATAATGCAAAAATATGATTTGAAATGTTGTATCATTAATTAAAGCTTCCAATTAAGACGCTAAATTATTTAAACTATATATTATATTTAATTATATTGTAATTATTTTATTATATTAAATATCACATGGAAATATTTTCTTTTTACTTTATAATACTTTAATTATAAATTGCTTTGCTTTTCATCAACCAAAACATACAAATCAACCAATATCACTATCCTACAGTCAGCTTTGATAAAATTATTATTAATATAATATATTTTTTATTAATATATTAACAGATAATGTATTTAAAAATAATAATAAAATAAAATGACTAATAATATAAAATAAAATAATTTTTATAATTTTATGTCAAATAAAAATGGCATAAATTATTTAAAGAAAGTACACAAATGCAATGTTTGATAGACACTGATAAATACGTAAAGGATATATCTATACCCTGAAACCAAGCTACAGACGGTGATATGCGGTAGGTCACAGTTGTATAGGGACAGAGACTCAGGCCATTCTCTCACAGCCAAGGTGTTAAACGACACCTCTAATGAGTCACATTAAAGGCTAGTCCACTGCTCTGTTGTCTGTGTGAACCTTTAATGGAATTTCACACCACATATGTAAGAGCTAATGAGGCTGGCTAAACAATATTAAGAGCCATCACACCAATATACTGCCATTGAAAAGACATTTAAGAATAAAGCCTATTCATATGTAGACTGTTAAATGCTTTTTAGCCTTCCATTATGAATGTTTAAACTTTGAACAGCATTAGCATAGCGCTAATCAGCATAGTGTGCTCCAACTAGTGCTGCTAATCGCAAACACATAAAATGGCTGAACATTAAAAATCACCAAAATGATTTGAAAACCCCTTAATAAGCTTTTCACTACATATTTAGCCTGTTTGGAGGTGTGTGGGTGACTGTGGGAGTTTTGAAATGCCACTGTTTAGACTGGCACCTTAACGTGGCACCTTGAGAACAACAAGGTGCTAAACCTGCTAGACACAGTTCACGAGAGTCTCTGCGACCTCACCAAGCTTAAGTCTAGAGTTCATCTTCTCACAATCACTCAACAATAACGATAAGCACAACTGATAGATTTTCAGAAGCATCTATTTGCTGATAAGCAGTATAGGGGACAGTAAGGATAGTATGTGTACATACATTTTTATATTAAAAACATTTTATGTTTTCAAATGGCAAATGCTTTAGATTCATAATTTTATTCAGCATGTTCATCAAATATTTATATAATGCTAGAAAATATCTACCATCAAAGCATCTCAGCATATGAAACATCTCAGCATCTATGATTTTTGTACTCTGGCTTGTTCTTTCAAAGCCCCAGTGTGACCCTTGTGATGTGAACTTCCCGAACCCTGATCTCACCCTTTGGGAGCCGAGAGGTGCCAAGTCTGTGGTGGTCTTTGGCACCTCAGAGGCATGGAGGGCGAGACTGTTAGCATCTATTAGTTCACAGTCTTAGAAGACTAGTGTTCACTATCTCAAAAATAATAATAAAAAATACTTTATTTTATTAAGGCATGTGTTTCTATTCAATACTAACATTTAAAGCAACAAACTGTCCTCTTGACATTCCCATGGGAATGACAATGTTCTCTCCTTTTTTTCCTCCTCTCGTGGTGTGCAGCATTTTGCACCCTGAGTGTGAACCAAAACAAAATATCTTGAGAGAGAGGTGCTGCAAATCAGGAGAAACATGACATTGCATTGTGAGAACGACAAGAGTATGTGGTGCCCAGTTTGAAAAAACGTACATTTAGTGCACTAAATATACTTTAAGTACATCATTATATAAATCTTCAGGAGTCTAGTGTTTGATATTCACTCATTTCTGAACCAGAATTTGCATGTAACATGATCTTTGCACTCATTTTTTTGCATATTTTCCCACCCACTTCTACAGTTTTAGATACCGTAAGTGTTGAATCGCTTCTCTACAAACCTCTACAAAACCTCTCAACCAAGCGAAAAAAAGGGACTCTGCTCCAGATCTGTTTCTCGGGTCTTGTTGTTACATCTTTCCCACAGTTGCTTGAACCCCAAGACAGAATGAGCTGGCAGGCAGAAGAAAGTATTCAGCCAAAAAAAAATTTAAAATTTAAACAAAAAAAAAAAAAGCCCAACACAAACTGCGAATTACGTAAAGATTTATTTTTTTGTAATTCATAATGTACAGTCACAAAACAAAAACAACAGAATGGAAAACATAAAATGAATTATTTCTGTAACAGCCAGAAAATATTTACAAATAAATATGCTATAAAAATGAAGAAGCAAGAGTTCACAGATAAACTTAGAATCAATTACACAGAGTTTATTATTAATTATGCATAATGAGAAGGAAGTTTTCATTCCATCTTCATTCCATCTGTCCAGTTTTTCAGGTATGGAGTCCTGTTTCTACCACGGAATAAAAGAATAAATAATTAAATAAGTAAAGATAATTGTGACTTTTTATCTCACAATTCGAACTTTGTTTCTGGCAATTCTAAGGAAAAAAGAAATCTGAATTTTGAGATAAAAAGTCACAATTAGCCAGTTGTGACTTTTATCTCAAAATTCACTTTTTCCGCACAGTTGTGGGAATCTCACAATTTTCTTCTCAGAGTCTTACAGTTTCAGTTTTATATCCTGCTATTCAGAATTTTCTTCTCAGAATTGCAAGTTTATGCCACACAATTCTGAGTTTATATGTCAGAATTCCAAGATAAAATTCAGAATTTTGAGATATAAACTCAGAATTTTAAGAAAAAGTCAGAATTGTGAGATAAAATTCACATTTACCTTTTTTATTTATTTATTTTTATTCCATGGTAGAAACTGGCTTCTATATTCAGGTGTATAGATTTCATTTTTTTGTGCATGTATTGTTCATAATTTGTTTTTAAAGCAAAACAGTAATATAGTGAGCATGCACAGCTTTGTTCGTTGGTTACAAAGGTGACAGCTTCATAAACTTAGGGATAGTTCAGACTAAAACAAAAATCATGTCATTATTTACTCAACCTCAAGTCATTCCAAACCTGCATGGCATAATTTGTTCCGTAGAACACAAAATAAAGTTTTTTGGATATAGAATGGAAGTCAACGTGGTCCAAAAATAATATGTATCGTCATTCTTCAAAATTTCTTTGTGTGTGTGTGTGTCGGGTGTGTCTCAATCATCTTTAAAAGTGAAGCTGCGGGCTCTTTGATCGCCCCCTGGTGGCTGGCTGCAGTACAGGTCATAAACCCCGCCCTGTCCATGTAAACGAATGGGACTACAGTCAAAATAAAAAAATAGATTACACTTCCAATACAATTTTCCGAAATATGGTTTTGGTCATTTAAGGTAGTTGTTATCACGCTGATATATGTTCATTTGTTCGTTTTTGTGATAAGTTTGATTTTAGCTAGTAATTTAATGCTATAAAAATGGGGCGTCTCGTTATGGTTGATTGGGTCTGCGGGAGTTTGGGCGGGAGTTTGATACCACGCTCCACCTCACGACTCTACGGCGCAGACTCCGGCTCCAAATGACGTCATTTACTCAAGATGGCAGTGGCCATACTGAGATGTATTCACTTCACTTTTCTATAGTGGAAGGAAGCGGAGATGCGTCATCCATCTTTTTTACAGTCTATGGTGTGTGTGTGTGTGAGTGTGTGTGTGTGTGTACTGTTCCTTTAAGAGGCCTATAACCAGCTCATGAAAACTAAAATGATACAGGTTACCAATGACTAGTATGATCTAACCAGTTTTATTCGTAGTGAGACATACATTAGATCATCCAAACAACACATTGAGAAAAGACACAACATTACTTGGTTAGTTACACACATGCAACTCAGTCAACAACACGTACAGATATGTGGCTCTGTGAAGCTCAAGTCCAAAGAGACCAAACCATCTGACTTTTTCAGGATTCACAGAATGCAAAATAATAAAATAAGAGGGCGATAGAGAAAGAGAGTGAGAGAGCACTAAGAAACAACACATTTAGTGAAAGGCAAGGTAAAGTGAGGCTATAGCTTTGTAAGGTGCTCCGCCAATTTACAGGTAATAAAGCAAAAATAGAAAACGGAGGACGCACACATAGCGGTTTGTGCAGAGATCCAACAAACGCAAGCGCACATTCTGCACCGAGCATCCAAACGTACAGCGACACATTGAGATCAGTCTCTTGACATACAGTAGGACACTTGCAAACACCAGGACAAAAATACAACTTTTTCCAGGGGAGGTTACATCATAAGCAAAGGCAGAGGGTGAGACGATAGCAAATTAGAAGCTATAGAATAAGATAAAAAGAAAATCTTCAACAGTACCTGACTTTTTTGACCAAGAAATGGCACAGGATTGAGACTTCCACGACTCTGATTACCCCATCCAAGCAAATCTGGGACAATTGTATTTTTCACTGGAGGGTTTTCTCTATAATACTCCCTGTAGATTTTTCTGAAACTCTATAACTAGTGCAGATTTTTTTGAGGCTCTAAATGACCCAACAGGCCTTTAACTCACTGTATATGAAATATCAGGCATATCTATACATTAATATTTTGACTAGGACTAGATCCATCATTTGGTCCTTGTGGTTTTTGAATATTGGAATTTAATATCACATATTATTAATCACATAGTTTATCACATATCACATAGTTTAAAAGTAGTTTTTTTCTTGAATAAGCTCAATTTTATATATGCCAGCAGTTATCTCCACACTAGTAGTCATTCACAATGGCTTGGACCAAACTATCAGCTTCAGATGTTCACAGCAAGATCTTCTCTCTGGTCTCAGGCAGTTTCAGGGCCAGCACTCCACCACCAACCAGAGCACCGAAGGACAGCAGAATAGGGATGACTTTGGTAATGCCTACGAATGAGGCAAAGATTGAGCTTCCCAATATAGCCGCCAACTTGCAAATGGCATTTAAGACTCCAAACGCTGTCGCTCTGCAAAAGAAGTTAAGACCAGGCAATGAAAAATCTGTATGGGTTTTCACATGTACTTTAAAAGTTCAGTTGTATTAAGTCCTTTTTTTTTTTTTTTTTGCAAAGTCAGACTGATAATGTGATTGTAACTCAACTTTATTTAGCTAATCAAACTACAAAAGGCCTGGGCTTCGAAAGACAAAGGCAAAGGATCAATTTATATTGGTTTTACCTTTTTGAAGCTGGGTAGAGCTCCACAGTGATGACTTGAATGCCGTTCCACGCTGCTACGCTAACGCCACAAAACAGACACTGCCAGGCTATGATGGCTGCCTGACTAAAGCTCAAGAAAAGGAAAAAGGTGCAGCCAGCAGAAATAAGCATTGAACCACCTGCAGAGAGAAGAAAAAGTGGTCTTCACAGGCTCTTATTGGTTAGAAACAACATTAGCGACTTAGAATGCAAGCTACTGGATATAAACATTTCGACAGCATTTCTGAAAATAGCTAAACTAAGGTTTGTAGCCATATAGGCAGCGGTTCAGCTCACCTATAATCTTGATTCGTCCAATCTTGTCCATGAAGAGTGCTGAGATAATATTTCCAGGCAACACGGCTAAGCTGCCTAAGAAGCTGACCAAGTAGACGAGGACGTCGTTCTCTTCCTCATAGTCTAAATGGCATCCTTTCTTGTTGTGCAGGAAAGTGACATTCTCGAATGTACAGTCAATGAACTTTTCTTCATACAAGTCTGTGGAAATGAACAAACCATGAGGTCTAGTGCACTAAAACAGCTCTGAATTGTGATTAAGATCTCTTACCTGTGTCATTAAACACAGTACTGCGGATGGTGCAGTTCTCAAAGATCGTTTCTGTGGATCGAATATTCTCGAAAAAGCAGTCCACGAACAAGGAGTCTTCAAACTTCACAGACGTCATCTCAATATTGATGAACCTGCATGAAAGCACACAGCACATGTTGAGATACCACTATACCCTGACAATTAGGAAGAGCATTTGTGGATAATTGATGTTGCAGATGACGTTTTTGTCAGTGTACTTGTCGTTGATGTATTCTCCCTCTTTATGGACTTGGTTCTCCAAAGAGAAGTTGAAATGAAATTGCTCCACCTTCTCCCGGTGAAACACTTTCAGCTTGGATTCATACTCCTCGTGCTGGAGGTGTTTGATCATGTCAGGAAACCACACAGAAAGCCCATAAAAACTGAAATATACCACAAGAAAGAGAAGCAATGAAATAGTTTTCTAAGTGTGAAAACGCCACCAATGGGGCTAGTTTGGAGGCGAAACTGTTTTTCCAACCAATGTGTTGCAATTCCATTTGCTGACACTAGAGGCACTAAAGTTACACACTTTGCCTTTAACTAAAGAAGAGTTTAATAAAATAATCAATGCACCAGTGTTTCAGGACACAAGAATAATTAGTAATTAGTAAAAGTGGTTTACCTAAATGCCATTGTGAACCATATGATGGCCATTAGCAGAGTAGCTAGCCTTAGATCACGACCAAAGAGGGACAAAACATTTTTCATGACCTGCACACAAAAATAGCTTATGTTAGAATTACATATTGAAGAACGTGCAGTCAATTGAACTGTTAGCTTTATGGTTTACCAGCTTGGTCAGTGTCAAAGTTCGAACCACCCATCTCTGGAAAGCAGTTCCAGTTGCAGTCTGAATCTCAATAAACTCATCTTCCTGTGTCTTTGGAGTCTTGATTTGAGTTACCTGGATAAAAGTATTCATTATCTATGAGGCATTATGATAAAGAAAAAGTCTTCTCCATATTACATGACATAGAGCTAAGACAAAAAGCAGGCTATTACATTACTCCAAACATCAAATCAGCTCTTGAAAATAAACAGTAAACAGCTCTTACAGTAAACACTCTCTCAGGTTCTCCTTTGGCTCTCCAGTTGGTGTCATGAACCTGTTTCAGGATCATCCAGGCTTCATCATGTTTAGCATTCTGGAGGAGATAGGTATTTTTAAAATGAATTAATACTTTTGTTCAGCAAAAATGCATTAAATTGATTAAAAGTGACAGTAGAGACATTTATGATGTAACTAAAATTCTATTTGAAGTGAAAGATTTTCTTTTGAATTAATATTTGTTTGTGCTGTGTAGTTTAATGCTTTTTAGACTATCACTTGGTTAGTCTCAGCCTCAGACGTCATGCCCATGGAAAGTTGGCTAAACGTCTGATGCATATGGCACACAAAAGTGGAAACACTTCAGGAGTTTCAAAGTCATCATCAGATTGGTTGAATTATACAGGATTTCTGGGAGACGTGTGTGTCGTGGTCTTTAACATTTCGTCTGGAAACAAAGATGCTGTGACAAACGAATTTACAACTGTGACGACAAACGCTTGTCAGGATCAAATAAACGCTGGATTGTAATAAAATGTTTAAAGTTCGCGGCATAGAGTCTTTAAAATATGAGTTTTACACACTGGTCTGTTATTGTGGCGACATTTCCACTTCCCGCAATGTGACGCTGAACGAAACGAACTGTGATTTGACATTTCGGTCAAACGGCATCATGTGTGAACATTGGCCAATAAAAG
>JAUZSZ010000150.1:9056136-9073233 GCA_034780575.1 Labeobarbus marequensis
ACAATCCTAAAATAAATAATTCTATCATTTACTCACCCTCATGTCATAGCAAAACCGTAAGTTTTTCTTCTTCTATGGAACACTTAAGATTAAAAAAAAAATATATCTCCAGTGGGGTCTAATGTTGTTTGGACACAAGTGTTCTTGAAAATACTCAGGAAAAAAAGCAATTAATATAAGTTTGCAACAACTTGAGGTTCTAGTAGCAATGACTTGAAAATAACTGTTTTGTATTTTAATATATTTTAAAAAGTCATTTATTTCTTTTTTCAGCATCATTACTCCAGTCTTCAGTGTCACATGATCCTTCAGAAATCACTCTATTATGCTGATTTGATGCTCAAGAAAGATTTATTATTAGCAATATTGCTGCTTAATATTTTTCTATAAACCATAGTACTTTTTTTTGGATTCTGTGATGAATAGAAAGTTCAGAAGATCAGTATTTATTTGAAATAGAAATGTTTTGTAATGTTTTGAAATTTAATGAATAAAAGTGTTAGTTTCTTAAAAAAATCCTACTGACCCCATACCTTTGAACAGTAGCATAAACTCCATCCAAAATATTTTGCGATCACTCAAACTGTTCTTGGATGTATTGCATTTGTAGTGTAAATGCAAATGCGTCCTGATGTGTCTCAGACTGCAGCGACGGACCACCTACTCGCCTGTCAGTCAAGCATTGTGCTAAAACAAGTGTTTTTAAATTTGCTGTCCATGTGCAGCTTTAAAAGAAAACCACCTGATCTCAATTGACTTAAACTTTTAAGTTTGAAAGTTAAAATGATGTGATGTGCATTCAAATGATATTTGTCTGGTTAACACATTGGACAACTTCACCTTTCTCTCTTTTTCTGCCTGACAACAAATGTTCAAGCACCTGTGCAGCAAAATGAGTAGCAAAAGATTGTGCAATGATTGTGTTCATAGTTGAATTTTACCATTCTTGCACTGTGAAAGAGAATGGTAGGAAATGTAATTAAAGTCTGTCTCCTCATAAACTCACTAAATTAATATTTTCTGGCAAGCTTTACAGCTATTCTTCTTCAAAAGCACACAAAATGCCCACAGTCTAAATTGTACAGTTAACATTCACTTAATATCATAATTATTTAATTTGCATGCCCTCAACTCAGAAAGTCATAAAGACAACACAGTTTCCAGCTGTTAATTATGTCATTGTAGTGTTGCATTCATGTCTCTCATCTTGTAAATATGCAAATTTTTTATTAAAAATATTCCATTTCCTTTTTTAAGAATGGAAAACCTGATTTTGCTATTTACAACTACCCTAGTTTCTCTGAGCAAACAGAATATCTGCCTTATTCTGTAATATAAATAATATATAGCAGCATCTGCAATGCGGCATCATCTGTCTCAAAGATCTGTTCTTTTTTCTTTCTCTTTCTCCCAGGGTGGTACCGAGGATACACACTACGACAGAAATCACAAAAGGTGTTGGGATAATTATCATCCTACTGATAAACTGACAATCTAATCATTACCTGACATTCAGCAGGCGGAATGAATTGCGTGGGTTCTCACAAATGCTTCTTTGTCTTATTTCAAAGGGCATTTTCCCTGCCAACTATATTCATCTGAAAGAAGCAAAAGTTGAGGGAACAGGGTAAGAGGCAGTTAACTATGCTCTATAATTCATTAAAGACAAATTGTCTATCACTTAATTAAGCATGTGCTGTCAGAGGAGTCCACAGAGACAGTCATCTGCCGTTGGCTAGTAGATTTGCTCGTTTACCCTCAGAGACCCACTGTAGCACAATTGTGACACTTGTTTAAAGCAGTTAAATAATGCATAATTCATAAATAGGGGTTAAAATGCTCTGAAATGTATCATAGCAACACATTTGGCAAGAAAATATAGCCTGAATCTTCCAGCATGCCAAAGTCACACAACATAGTCACTGCGTTATTGACACACTTGCTGAGTGTTTTGGACCAAATTTAGCAATCTTCTAAGTATGTGTTTGACCTGAAATATATATATTTTTCTCACTTCTCAACATGTTTAGTGATAGAAAATTAGCGTTGTTCCAAAATAACCTGTGTAGATAAGAGGCAGCTTGTTGCAGAAATGTAGACTGGGTATATTTAGTAAATAATATATAAATTATTCCAAATGACTTGATGTAGCCTAATGAAAGTTTATAGCCTGTTTGATGGGTGTGCTGATACTGAAGTTAACTAGAAAGTCTTATATAGAGGTCAATGCAACTGCGCTGTAGGCCTCTAAATATGCATTTTGAGAGAGATTATGGAAGGTCGGTGAGGTGTATGAATATTCAGGGTTCATGAAATTTTATAGAGATAAACATATCCGAGCTATAGCCTCCCAGCTTTCTGATAAGGCTTATGCATGTTTGAATAAAGCAGTTAAATAAAACCTAACTTACATGCCCTGAAATTCTTACACAATAGAGCCTATTCAGTGAACGTTGCAAAAATAATTTGGTTACACTTTACGGTAAGGTCTCATTTGTTAACAGTAATTAATGCAGTAATTAAAACATGATGTAACAGTGAGCAACATTTTTAATATTGAGCAACAAAGGACATGACGTGTGGCCAAGTATGATGTCCCATACTTGGAATCTGTATTTAACCCATCCAAGTGCACACACACAGTAGTGAGTAGTGAACAAACACACACACACCCAGAGCAGTGGGCAGCCAATGCTGCAGTGCCCGGGAGCAGTTGGGGGTTCGGTGCCTTGCTCAAGGGTCTTACCTCAGTCGTGGTATTGAGTGGGGAGAGAGCGCTGGATATTCACTCCCCCCACCTACAATCCCTACCGGACCTGAGACTCGAACCCATGACCTTTGGGTTACAAGTCCGACTCTCTAACCATTAGGCCACAACTGCCTATCAAAGCATTATTTATTATTTATCACAACAGTCTAAAATGTAAACTATTGTCTTTATTATTCTTAACATGATCATAAAATGTCTTTTTCAGTGGCTTGGACCTCAATGGGTTCTTTGTGGAAACTAATTTAGGAATATTATATCCCCCAAATACAAGCTAACCCTTCAGTAATTACTCAAGCGTCACCATGTCAGCCCGCAGGAACCACTAGTGATCTGGACCATTATTTTAAAGTGAAAAACATGTTAACAAATTAAACAACTAATACTCAAGCATTACTTTGTCAGCCTGCAGGACCTACTAGTGATCTGGACCATTATTTTAAAGTGAAAAACACATTAACCCCACAATATCTACTAATTAGTGAGAGGTTGACATCAGTTTCATAAGTAATTTAATACGTTTTTAGACGTTATTGTTGTGATTAGTAATTCATTGGTTATTCTTTATTATTTGGTCATAGTTAGGAAGTAGTTCTTAATGAGGATATATTTATTTAGTAATTATTGAATACCTAATATGGAACTACCTTTGTCCTAAATTTGCTGTTGCTTACTGCTTAGCTAATCTTGCTTCCATATAGTTAGTAATATATAGTATAGTAATATAGAAATTTTAAGTTCAGTGTTAATATAGTGCTACCTATTACTCTCTGCATACTTACTTGTTAACAACGAACCATTACTCTAAAGTGTTACCAACTTGATATGTAAACATTTGTATTACTGTATGTTAATCACTGTTTGATATTCATTTGTAGCTTGAATATGTTGTGATATAGTACTGCATGTTCAAGCATATGGATATTAGATGAGTTTAGTAACAAAGTTTTGTGATATTTCTGGTTTACACAAGTATTGAGGGTTGACTCACTGTTGTCACTGTTTTTAAAATAAAATTAATAGGCTCTGCTTTTACTCCGGTATACTTTTTTTCCAGACCCACCTGTTACATTTCCACTGCAAACCACAAAAAAATTATAGCAGGAAAGTAGCAGTGGTACTGAAATTCAGTTTGCAAATGATTCATTTGAATCACATCTTTTGATCAATTTGACTCTTCTGAATCTGTAAATCAGGTTGTTTAAGTGATTCATTTCGCAAGCCTGAATCTAAATCTCAGGAGAAGCACACCGCACAGTGCATCACACAACAGATCTTCCTACCCAATCTCATGAAAAAATGTAACTGTTTTAACTATTAATTTGTAAGATGAGACTCACAGAAAAAAGTAAGCAAAAAGGTCAGCTGTACAAAGAAGAGGGCTATGTGTTTATGGATGTAAATTAACTTATGTTTGTAGCTTAACAATTATGAACATTGTGAAATGCTGAACTCTCCCACGTTTCCTAGAACTATTTGTTAAAAAAAAATAGCATGTTCATAAGTAAAATAATAAAATGTCCTTACCATTTATGTTTAATCAATGTCATGAATCAGAAATGATCAGATGCAGGGAGACTTAACAAATCCCACCGCTCACATTATGCTTGTGTGAAGCATGGAGGAAATCAACATAATTTCTTTTTCCGCTGAAGATTAAGAAATGATTATGAAAACTATGAAAAATTTAACTACATGTACACAGCAAGAAGCAACACTGATGCTATGAACACTTGAGAGGACTGCTGAAGAAAACTGATATAGCTTATTAAGTTGTAAATAAATATATAGGTATGTAACTCCACAACAAGAATGATATAGCCTGCACTCTTAAAAATAAAGGTTCTTAATTGGTTTTGATCATTCTATGAAGAACCTTTTAACATCCATGGAATCATTTCATCATACAAAAGGTACTTAATAGTGGAAAAGAGTGCTTTAGATTATTAAAATGCTCTTCACACTCATAAAAAATGCTTCTTTTGAGGACTGTTTACTGTAAGGTTCTTTGAGGAACCCAAAATTAATTTTCTATGGCACCACTGCAAAAATTATGATTTTTAATCTAATTTTTAAAACAAAATTGTTCATGTGTAATGCTCTACCCCTCACAACACTATCAATAATGCTCAATTACTCCTTAATCAACATCAAACTAGGAGTGTGTTCCTTTTAACTGATGTCATACTGGATATCATTTGCCATTATCATTAAATCATTTAATCTGTTTTTGAGTAGCCATTATTTTAATTATTCAAACTTAAAACTTAAAGCAGTCAAAACTGTGGGTGTGGGTTGATTCCTCTTCTTTTAATTAGACACCTGAGCTCATATGTCTATCACAAGCTTTGTCAGTACTGGGGGCAATCACTTTCTTTAGAAAGACCTAACAACCTGCTTAAGTACTCTCTGGGGTACATGTACCTCTGATTGAGAATCACAGCTTAAGCCCCAAAAAAGAGTTTGCAGACTACGCTTGATCTTCATTATAATTAGATGCTACCCCAACCCATAAGGAGGGCAAACTGCGCTATGTAAATTATCACACACAAATCATCTGCAGCAAATAGGCAAATATGAAATGAAATAAATAGGCAAATATCAAATGAAATCAAATATGAAAATGGGAAGAGGGTCTCCTCCTTCTGCACTGTGGCAGAGGAGAAGACCCATTATGGATGAGATCCAGGAAGGGTTATATTCTGGTTTTTGGCTCCTTCACACCTATAAGCTCTTTGATGCAGGGTATGCGTGTGTGAGTTCATATTTATTAATTGTGCATATGGCTGACTGTGTGAGTGTTACCTGCAGTTCAGGAAATGATGTGATGTTGGTGGCAGTACACGCACATTATAGGTTCCACAAACTGAGGTGAGTAGCTGGCCAGCGGACAATACACAATGAGTGAATCATAACCTGCGATTGGCAGTATTTGAATTGCATGGCCTTATTTTGTTATTAGGTTGACCTTGTATATTTTCCAGCAATGTGAAAAGTAATGAAGACTTATTTGCTATACCAATGTGGTTTTATTGAACTTTAAGTGTAATACTGTATGATGATGGCACCTCTAACAGCTGCGCCAGTTGGGTTGTCGGGGGCTAATGGGATCAGCCAATATCTGGATGTCAGATTAGTCAAAGACAAATGAGCTGTACATAGGCCTACCTCTACACTGAGATTGTAAGTGGCTGCAAGTTTCTGTTAACATAATCATCACTGATAGCCAGTGTATTAATACACTTTACCAGGTATTTCCAAGTACTTTACTGAAGCCCACTTTTACTTACTTAACTTAGTTTCAAATTAATTGAAGCCTACCTTTACTTAATTTACTTTTGAATCGATATATATTATTGTTTCAAAAGCTTATGGGCCAGTAAGATTGATTGGTAACACTTTAGTAAAGGGACCAATTCTCACTATTAACTAATTGCTTATTAAATAACATTGGCTGTTTATTAGTGCTTATAAAGCACATATTCTGCATAACCATATTCTACATCCCTAATCCTACCCAATACCTAAAATTAACAACTAGGGCCTACCTTACTAACTATTAATAAACAGCAAATTAAGAGTTTGAGGCAAAAGTCATAATTAATTGTTTAATAGTGAGAATTGTACCTTAAAATAAAATATGAAATACAGTAAAAACAGTAATATTGTGTAATGTGTTTAAAATTTAAAATAACTTTTTTAAATGTAATTTATTTTTGTGATGAAAAAGCTGAATTTTCAGCATCGTAACTCCAGTCTGTCACATTATCCTTTAGAAATTATTCTAATATGCTGATTCCTGTTTAAGCAACATTTATTATTATCAATGTTGAAAACAGTTGAACTGCATAATAATTTGATGAAAAATGTGATGCTTTTGATGCTTTGCTCAGAAGAATAGCATATATTGATTGATATAGTTGAATTATTACAATTATTATTTGAAATTGAAATGTTTTGTAACATTACAAATGCCTTTACTGTCAATTTGATCAATTTATTCCATCCTTTTTGTCTACTATTATCTTCTAAATGTTTTAAATCTTTTGTATTTTTTGATTGAAGAATGAAACATTGTGTGAACAAATCAAAATTGATTTGTTAAAAAAAAAGTTTTTTAAAAACATTGTAAATAACCAGTTAAAGATTCATACCAGATCAAACCAGTTAAAGACTCATACTTTAAATATAGTTCTTATGAATGTGTTTTTTCTGCCTAAAATCGCTTAACCTTAACACTAATTGCAACTTGAGTTTGTTATTTTTCTTTCCCAAAAGGCAAATAATAAAACAGGAAAAAGTATATTTACATAACTGGAAAAAACAGCTTATAAAGTACAAGAAAACTGATCCCTTAGCAACCACCCACAACACTTTGTGTCTTCGAAATTCTATGACTTTTATGTCATAGAAATTGCATAGGCAACCATTCCTTACAGTTTCTTCATAAAATAAAAAAATCAAATTTTAAAGTTCATCTGGCCACTCCTGACCTGTTGTACGTGTTTGTAATTCCCCAGGGAAGGAGATTGTTTTGAAAAGGCAATTTTTGGGTAGTTTCCTGTTCTTGTTACATGGGTTCTCATAGGAAGTCAGTACCGTCAAAATGGGGTTGCATGTCAGGAGAGGTCACATGGAGGGCATCAGGATCATGTTTTACTAAGTGCATCTTTCTGTTGTTGTCTTTTTGGCCGTCTCACTCTTTTAAGGCGTTGGATTTGCCAGTCAATGGAGTGTTGTGTTGTTCTGTGTATCGAACCCCATTAAAGCCCCATTTACTCGCCACCAGTGGCAGACAGACAATTAAGCCCCACGCCTGAGGGAAATGCATGGCAGCTTTTTACAGCCTAAATCATGTGCTCCCGCACAACACTCCTTTGTCATAATTCCTTTCCTCTCCAAACACATGCATGGTTTTAAACATTGTGTTCATTTATTCAGCAAGTCTTCTCGTTCTGATACTTAATTTCCAGTCGTGCATGTAGAAACCCGACGTCACATTTGCTGGAACACACATCATAAAGCCACTTTGAGTTACTTGATGACTTTTCATGTCTGCATTGTTGTGCCATAAATCATCCCCTGCAATGGGCTCTTTGTCCCAGCGCCTGTTCAAAGCCCCATTGTGTCCGGCTAATGCATGTAAACAGACTCAAAAAGATTGTTTGTGCTAAAACCATATATTGTCTGTTTGAGTTGTGTTATATAGAGAATCTTTAAGTGTAGAGATACAGCTTGTGAGTCATACTGTGACAGCACTAATATTGATTTAGAGCTTTTTATGAGTATGCATGCAGATAAGTTGTTGTCATTTGACAAAGTACAGTGGAGAGTCCTGGGCTGCCTTGAGTTGCGATAACACAAGAACGTCTTTCTTTTTTCAGTGGGCCACACCAAACATAAATATATGTGCTATAATAATATGCTATGTGGTATATTGTGGTGTGTTTTCACACACATGCTAGTCAAAAAAGAACTGGGTCTCATTTTCTGAATGTGGGTTGACAGTTTCAGAATAACAAACTACTGTTTAAAAAGTTGAAGTAGATAAATCTTTTATGCTCACAAAGGCTGTATTATTTGATTAAAAATACCATAAAAACAGTAATATTTTTGAAATATTATTATAATCGAAAGCAACTGTTCTATTTGAATTTTTTTTAGATGTAATTTAGGCTGATATACTGATTTGGTGCTCTAGAAACAATTCTTATTTTTATCAGGTTTCTTTAATGAAGTTCAAAAGAACATTTCTTTGAAATATACATCTTTTATAACATAATAAATTACTGTCACGTTGATCAGTTTAATGCTTCTTTGCTGAATATTAATTTCTTTGAAATAAATCTTTTGAATGGTAAATCTACATAACTTAAATCTGCTTCAATACTGAAGTTAGCCTGTTGGTAATAGTTATAAAATGAAAAATATATCCAGGCTGTTTTTTGGGCAGCAGAATGTTAAACACAAATGTTGAGCACATATAGATAAATCCAGTGATATTAGTAGCCTTATGGCGGCTGACACATTGATCACATGACCAGTCAACTACTAATATAGCGCCCTATGCAATCCGTCCCCCCCAAATTCCTTTTTTTTTTTTTTTTCTTTTTAATTTTTCTAGACTTTAATGGTTTAAATTTGTATTAATCAAAAAGCATGTCTAACTTACAATATTTAACAGCAATTTAATAAACGTTTAACAAAAATTTTAGTTTTAAGGTTCTATGATTTTTTTTTTCTCAAATTCTGTTTTATTTATCAAATTCTGTTTTCCATTAATTTTCTGGATTCCATTTTAATAGTTTTGTTAAATTTTGATAAAGTATTTCTGAGAAAATAATAACAATAATAATAATAATAATAATAGTGTTGTGTATTTATATTTTTCTGTTAAATCTGGTAATTTCTTCTGGTGAATTCCTTTAAAATAAAGTTTTAATAGTAGTTTTATTAGTAGTAGTACTATCATTACATTAGGTAATATTACTGTCACGGTTTGTTCAAGTTAAACTGAACTTTTATTTTGACGGGTTGCTGTGAAGACCTTTACATTTCTGTTTGTATATGATATGACGACAGTTTTACTCAAAAGAAATGGTAAAATGCTCATGAAGTGACTTTCTGTTATGTTCTTGTGTTCATATATTGAGGCAGCAGAGACTGAAAACACTGCGAGCTTCAGTATGTGTGTAGTAAACGAAACCGCGTTTCTGCACCATTCATTCACACGAGACACAGAACCTGCAGGATTCATATTTAGTATTTTTGTGGCTTATTATTCACAGACATTAGTCCATATTGCGTTTTGATTTGTGTACTAACCTACTTTTGATTTATCCATCCAAAATTTGGCACAATCTGAGACATTCTGCATTATACAGTAAATTCTGTTTTTATGCCTGGATTCCAAGATTCTGTCTGTGTTTTCCATATTGCGGAAAATCATAGGGCCCTACCTTTTTCTCAATAACCCAATTATTGGACAGTTTTGCTTATGGAATAAATAATAATGGCTGACATACAGAAACACTGGCATTATATCGGCCACCTTGTTTTTGAGATGAGCATATGATCATTATAAACAGATCCATAATAGTTGATCAATCGGGTATGTTGCTCTGTTAACATAGCTGGCCTGACAAATTTTTATTTATGCTTGGTTTAGTTCTTTGTAAGTTATCCTTAAAGCATGTATCCATAAAATTCATCAAACCAGTCATGATCAAAGAACCAGGACTCTGGCTGACCGTTTCCTCTCTATGGCATGTTTACATGTAAGTGCTCAGTGGAGCATTCGGTCAGTGTGAGGCATTACAGCTTTCCATTACTGCACACTGGCTCAATGTGTCACATTTGTGGAGTGGTTTTCACGACTCATTCAGTAATTGGTTGAAATGGTGTCTGGTTGGAAGTGTTTCTCTGTGTCTCTGTTACATCCATTACCATCATTACCAAGCTGTGAAACTTAACATAAAATATCAGAGCAGTATCCCAGTTAGATTTCTGGTTCTCTGCAAATTTGTTCACATAAACAGAGTTTTAAGCGTTTGGTAATATACATCCAGATACACAGCCATAAGCATTGATAACTAGTGTTTAATCGGTTAAAATTGAGTGCTCTGTACTTGAGACTTTTCATTTGCTTTCCGACTCGAAGACAAGTTTATCATTCATAACGGAGATTGAAGGATTGGGGACAGTGTGCGTTCTGTGTGTTTGTATGGTTTTGTTTGAGTTTTTTGTCAGATTGAGGTTGATTTCTGTTCTGGGATCAGGAAACATAACATGCTAGCTCGTCTGAGTTCCAGCTGGTGTGAGTCCCTCGGTGCTGTCTGGATCCTGTCAGAACCTACTGTGGTTGGGAATGACTTGTTGTCATGAACAGCAGTGAAACATTACAGACCTGAATTACTATTCTTGATGCCATGATGGCGTGTGATCATTGAAACAATCAGAAATGTGGCCTGGCATGTTGTGTGGTGGCACTTAGGCAGGCGACAAGAGTTCGAATCCAGCTGGTGTCATTTACTGATCCCATCCACTCATCTTTTCCTATCCTTTTAAATAAAAGGGGCAAAACTGTGGCAAGTCTGTTCAGTTTTGGTTTTATTTTTAGTTTTTGTTTTATTTGGGCTTTTCGTTGTGTATTTAGTTTCTAGTTATTTGTTGTAGTTGTTCATTTTGTTTTTGTTTGAGCTTTTTTGTTTGTTTGATTTGTTGTTTTTGTTTAAATTTCGTTATCTGATTAGTTTTTTTATTATTATTGGGAGGTGCGGGGCTTTTTGTTTTGTTTTCATTTAGTTGTTGATGTAATCTATCTATTTTTATTTGATTCATTTATTTATTTATTTTTTAGTTTTTTGTTTGATTTGTTTCGTTGTTTTTTTTTATTTTTGTTTTGTTTGGGATTTTATTTATTTATTTATTGCTTGTTTATTATTTTAGTTTTTGGTTTGCTTTTATTTCTTGGTCCTTGGGCTGAAAATTAATAGTGAGAAATGAAGGAAACGGAATTGGGACATGTTGCAGTCTAGATTCGAACCTGCAGCGCTGATATTAAGATCACAGGTCAGAGAATCACGACCAAACCTAATTAAACCAATTGAACCAGCTATTTCCCCCCATTTTATTCCTTTTTCAGTATTTATTTCTCATTCTCTCCGTCCCTCTCTCTCTCTCTGAGTTAAAAGGCTGCAGCTGTTGACGGCTCTATTGAAAAAAGCCCACACCCCTCTTGCTTGCCACACTAGACCAGTGTCCATCCACCAGTGACCAAACAAAGAAGGCCTATGACCAGCAGCCACACAGACACGCATGCGTGCACACAGCGGGTACACACTAAGCGTGGGAGTTGAGCGTGTGTCACATGCTCACGATGGGCGGCGGGTGGGTGTAATCAGTCATGAATGGAGCTGATGATGGTCATACAGATGAGCTGCACAGGAAGGTTTCTAAGCTTCTGTTTCCGTCCCAGGGACGTTCTTCTTTATCATGGTCTTTTGATCTTTCTATGCTACTTTACAACTGGTGTTGTAGCTTTTCTTTGATATTAGACTAACTAAAATGTACCTTTTTAAGTACTTTTTATTACTATTATTTTTACATTTATTTATCCAAAATTAAATTTTATATTTTATTTTACTTATATATTTATATTTTTTATTTTTATTTATTTTATATACATTTATTTTAGATTTTTAAAAAATATATATATATATTTTTATTTTTTATGAATGTGGCATGCCATAGGCCTTAAGTTTGATAAATGAAAAGTGTATAGTGACCACTTCATCCTCACAGTAGCCTCAAGCTAACCCTCTATGGCCTGTTCACAGCAGCTCTGTGTTAAACGTTAGTGGGCCGTGATTTTTATATGTGGGTCAAATTCCTCTCAAGGTCTGTTCTGAACGCCCCACACATGCCCCCTGAAACCCTTCCTGCCCCAAATCACAGCCTTGAGGGTTTCCAACCACATGTTACTCTCAGGAGGTAGATGCTCTTACCACTCTTAATATTTCTGTTCATGAGCGCCTTTCTTCATCAAGAAAGTGAATTGTGTGGTCGAAGGAAAATGCTTTAGCCGTCCAAGACGAAACCATTGACATACTTGTCCTGAGTTTAGGTAGCAGAGGAAATCATCTTTCACCTGATGCATCAGTATGTCCTGAGGGATTCTAGCAGGATCTTTAGCAGATGAAAGAACCTGAGAATATATACATGGTTTTTCAGCTAAAATACACTAAAATAATTTTACTTTTTTTGCATAATAAAAAAAGAGCTTTATTTGCAGTGCTGCACAATAAAAACATATATTTTGTTAATAACACATGATCCATACCTTGATATTTCTTTGATTTCTTCTCACTTTGCATATCTCATGCAGTATTTTATCTCAAACATGCACTTTTGAGAAAAGTTTGGGACAGAATTGGTGTTTGTGGTGGAAGTGACGACACAACTAAAAGACTTGATATTATATAAATTATCTGTACACAATAAATATTGAAATTATTTCACTCTGTGTTTAGATTATAATAGTTTTAAACATGTAACAAGTCATTTTATATTAGGGGTATGCATATTTTAAGATCAGAGCATACAAAATCAAATATACAAATTTATGATTTGTATATAAAATTATTTTGTACATTAAATGACACTCTAAACTTGATTGATTTTGTCATTGCAGATCCACAGAGAGACAGAGACATTTTATTCAGTTGATGCCAGTCGAGATGCTGGACTTGAGGAGAAGAAATCCACTTCAGTGATTTCAGGTAACCAAATTGGTGCTTCTAAACTGGTTTTGCTTCAGAACCCTCATTTTGCATTGAATATCAAGTGGCAACTCAAAAGTTAGTGGTTTTTGAGGATGTCCGTGTGGGCATCTGCGTAATTTGTCTAGTTTCTTCTAAGTGATGCATGAATTTACACAGAAGTGCCACAGAATTTGATGTACGGCTTTTGACGTCAGCAACACAACGTTGCATCACGTCGGTCTAGTTGTTGGTGAAAACATCCAGAAAAAAACCCCACAAAACCTCTTTTATACATCTTCCAGTACTCTACAAAGAAAGGATGCCCTCTTTGCTCAGACTGTTTGTCTGTGTGTGTCCAATCTAAATAGTACCCACATTGTGTCGCATGGGAAACGGCATACACATCCTTTAAAGACTAAAAGAATGTCTTCCTGTCAATACAAAAGACTCCAATAGTCAAATAAGATCATCTATTTAAGTAGATGACATCAACATCCTGTCTGCGTCGATTGCGAGCAGAGATGCAACACAATGGATTGAAATGAGTCACTTTCAATCTCACTGTATAACGATTCTGTTCATGAGAGTCGAGTCTGGTCTGTTTTCATTTATATTTATTATTCTTTTGTTGCTCTTCAGCTCTCTCATGTTTTTAGTTATTCTTTTTTTCCAGAATTCCCCCCTTCGACCCCCTCACCCGAGAGCGTACGTCACAAAGACTCAGCGAGCACCATGCGAGGGTCCGTCAGCGATGGCGACTCTCTGTTTAGCCAGGACTTGGGCGAGGACAGCGTTTTTAATAATAAGGTGGGTGCGGATTTGTCTTGCGTTTCCCATATCACCCAATTCTGTGTTTGTTTTTCGAAGCAGAGTTGCTATTTGTTTTGTTTCTATGTCTCTTTACCATATGAGGAACCCCTCGCTTGTGCCTCGGCCAGATAAAGCGGTTATGTAATATGTCTCATTTTCAGCGGTGCTCCTCTACACACAACATCTTGCTCCACTGGCGTCATGTCATGTGACGTGAGCAGATCAGTGGGCCAAGGCCATAATTATGACTTCATCCTCATACATGCTTCATCCTAATTTCTCAACTCCTCTAAGAGTTTCCCCAAGGAATCCTCCACCCCTTAAACTCCTTGCTTTTATTTAAAGATGTTTAACATAGACTTTGACACTTAAGTGCTGTTCTTAGCAAGTCGCAACGAATTACTTACAATCCTATTTTGAAATACGGAATAGCCTTAAGCCAAGTGAAATTTCATGTGGAATGCTTGCTAACTTAAGTTTGTGTTGGAAGTGTTTTTTTGCCCATAGTTGAGGCTCAAAAAGTAGAGTACAACAGTGACCACCCACTTTTTCAGCAGATTTGTTTCCGAAAGTAGCCCCCAAAGGGATTTTATGAGAAAGTCTTTGTTACAGAGTAATTAGCCATAAATCAAACCGAATACCTTTGAGGTGAATCACAAACTCATAGTTCGCAGTTGGTCTGTATTTAAAGTTGTCGTTAAAAATAAAAATAACCCTTTGGAGAAAATGAAATGGATTTTTACTTCTGGAACATGGCTGTTGAACTCTATAGTACCTAAGCTAGTAGGCTAATTAGCTATTACTATAGGTGCATCCCAAATCGTGTACTTGTGCACTTATTCCATGACGTTTTGTAGTATTAATAGTTTGAGTACTATCACACTGAAAATTCCAAAAAGTAAAAACCCGGATGATGGACTTACAGGGATAGTTTACCCAAAAATGAAAATTCTGTCATTATTTACTCACCCTCATATCATTCCACACCCGTTAAATCATCTTTCATCTTCAGAACACAAATTAAGATATTTTTGATGAAATCCGAGAGCTTTCTGACCCTCTATAGACCGCAACGCAACTGACACATGCAAGGCCCAGAAATGTAGTAAGGACATCATTAAAATAGTCCATGTGACATCAGTGTTTCAGCCTTAATTTTATAAAGCTTAATTTGCACAAAGAAAACAAAAATAACGGCTTTATTCAAAAATTTCTTCACTTCGACGTGTTCACAATAGTACCACGATGCATATGTGTACATTCCTCTGCTTGTAAGCAAGGTGCAGTGCATCTGAGTTCTATATCAGCAGCACGTGCGTTGAAGACTATTATTATTGGTTTCTTTGCGCACTAAAAGTATTCTTGTAGCTTCATAAATTTATAGTTGAACCACTGATGTCACATGTACTATTTTAACGATGTCCTTACTACCTTTCTGGGACTTGTATGTGGTAGTTGCATTGCTGTTTATGGATAGGTACAAATTCCAATTAGGAAACTCATATTTATGGTAATTCTGATTGCATACGAAGGCAGCATTATGAATGACAGAATAACCTTATATAATTCATACACTACACGGTTGAGTACAAAGTGTATAAGTACATAGTGTATAAGTGCATGGTGCATCATTTGGGGCACAGCTTAAGTTAAGCTACCAGGCTAATTAGGTAGCAGTATGCTGAAAGTGTAGGCTAATCAGCTAGCCTCATACAAAGCTTAATGGTTGACCAATTAAGTTGAACACAAATTGAAGATGCAATGATTTTTTTTTTTTTTGCAAAAAACTTGTAAATACCTCTTTGAACAAAAAGTCATTACTGGTTTTGTTCAGGGGTTTTTTTTCCCCGAAAAATAAAAATTTGTAGTACGCTAGCATTAAGATGACCCCAAAATAAGCCTTTTTTTAATCCTGGAATTATACATGGAAATACACGTAGCTTGCTTACAGTTTCTCCATGCCTCGAAAGCAGGTAGAGTCACTTCACCTAAGCTTGACTTGTGTTCTGGAAGTGTTTTTTTTTCCTTCCAAAGCTCATAAAGTCATCTATTACGGTTAGTGTAATGTAGCCGCTAGCTCACCACACCCCTGTTTGGCTACGGTCTCAGCATGCGAGGAAACTAACGAGTCGCTGTGAATGGAAATGAGTGTCAGATCTGTGTGTTTCTATGTTATGTAAGCTTTACAAGGACGGAAAGAACTCAGAGACTTCATGGGGTTTGCAGAAAGAAAAAAAAAAGAGTCTACTTGTATGTAAACTACAGATGTAAAGGTGGTACGTCATCAGCGGTCATTTGCAGAATTCACATGTGCTTGTCCTAACCAGACTTAATGCGCGGTTTTTCACTATGTTAGGTTGGGAAGTTGGTCCAAAATAGCAGTCCTCCTAGTTGTCACCAAACATCAACTGTGATTTTGTTTTTGAAAACTCCATCCAATTCTATTTTTCTTTCTCCATCAAAGGCTGAGGACAGCGTTACAATCACCAGCGGTGTGTCCATGTCCTACTCATCCTCCACAGACGACACCTCTAGCCTCGGGACCCCTAGCGCCATCTCTCAGGCTAGCACAGAAGCTCCTACATCAGACCCCTGTCAGGAAAAGCCCACATCTCCTGGAGCATCAGGAGAAACAGAGGAGGAAGAGAAAAAGGACCGCTTGACAGATGTCCCGGAGCGGTCGGCCATTTTACGTACCTCCATACGATCCCTGTCCCCTTTCCGGAGGCACAGTTGGGGCCCAGGCAAAAATTCAGCGGGAGAGACAGAGATTGGTCAACGCAGGTAATCTCTACCACTAAAAATTAAGGTTTTGGATTGAATCCAAAATATACAAAAACCAGCTGATTGGCTGGTTTTAGCTGCTCTTCAAGCCTGGTCATAGCTGGTTTGATCTTATAGTGGTTTCGACCACTTCTTTAGCTGGTCAGGCTGGAAGACTAGCTGACCAACCAGCTAAAACCAGATGAACACCAGCTTTCCCAGATTGGGAGACCAGTGTGACCATTTGAAACCTGCTAAGATCAGCCAACCTGCATAGGCTAGTTTAGCTGTTCTTTTCAGCAGAGTCCAGTGTGGTGCAAAATTTGAAAATCCTGAACCCCTTTAAACAGTGAAAGGTAGCCTTCAGAATGACTGTTCAAATACATTAATTGACTAGAGCTATGCTAAGCTACCAGACTAATTAAATAGCGATATGTTGAGATGGCACGCTAACTGTGTTCAAAAACATATCCTGGTATCTTTTTCTAGGAAACT
>JAUZSZ010000150.1:9197136-9207887 GCA_034780575.1 Labeobarbus marequensis
GTTTACTGTAGTAAAAACTAAGTATACTACAGTATTTATTACAATTTATCAGTTCACTATAGTTAATGGCATTCATTAACAAAGTGTTGTAAATACTATAATACAGTATAATACACTTCAAAAACACTAGTATTTATAAATTATTGTAGTATTTTTTCACGTGGGATATCGAGGCGGTGGATATAGACTAAAAACAAAACTTTTATTCAAGTTCTGAGCTGATTATATAGAAAGTGAGCAAATAGCACTTCCATATAACAAATAAAAAGCTGTCAGTCACTTCAGTTTATCGCAATCTCATAATGTTCCACTATAATCAATGAAGCTCTCTAAACTGCAGATATAATACCTGATTTACATTGTGTCTACGTGGCATTTAGCATTGAGTGAATGCATGAGTTGGCAGCCCTGTATCTATTTATATATTCATATCCTAACATTTTATTAATATATATATTATTACATCTTATATTAATCATTTGCACACATAAGCATTATCCGATCAGCTCCTCGTGACCACAGACGTAGGTTTACAAGCCAATTTTTTCCTCTGCTTTTCAGTCAATTTCTTGCCTTTCCCCCCTTATGAACAACAAATTTTCCTACACGATAAAAGCTCCTTGTGGTTTTTCAATTTGATCAATTTGAGCATGCATGAACAACGCAAAACATGGGCATTTTGAGTTTCTGCTAGTGATTCCTCTCCACCTTATTCTTCACGTAAAATTGGACACGGCCATTTGTAAATTTTATGGGTCTAAATTTTATCGGTCTCATTCGCTTCCAGCTATTTTTAACTGTATAAAACGACTAGTTTTTCTGCTTGATACTGCAAATTGGTGTGTCTTACCATATTAATTTTAGTGTATTATCTTAATTCTGAACACACTGGTTTGTAATGCAAACAGTTTACTGCGTGTTGCTTTTTTTCTCGTTATTTCCCCTATAGCGGCTAATGAACCGGAAGTCTCGCCCGTAGGCTTACTTCTGCATTTAGAAATCGAAAAAAAATAAAAATTTGAATCTTACAAGCTGGTTTCTGGTGAATTACAAACAGAGCACAACCAGTCTGGTTTCCAAACAAATATCTCATGAGTTAATTTTAGTGTCTTTCAAACATATTCAATTTAAGGCTTGTCAGGCTTTTAAACAGTCAGTCGTGTACCACACTGATTAATGATATTGTGCTGTTATCAATGCATGTTAAGTTATATCAGTATTGTTTTGTGTTTTAAGTTAATGAATTTTACTGCTTTATTTGAAATCATATCCTTTGGCAGTGGAAGTACATTTCTTTTTTTTCCCCAAATATTTTTTTTACCTCCGAAATACTAAAAGATTTGGATTCATTCCCATTCTTAAAAAAAAAAAAAAAAAAAATCCAGCCTTTTTGGATCCTGAAATAATTTATTTTGGCTTTATAGTTTAGAGTTTGTCCTTGGTAAGACTTTCAAGGATTGCATCCAGCCCACACAGTTTATCAATAATTTCTTGATGCCCGCTGTGTACTTGATTTTCTCTTTCACTTATTGATTTCAAGACACAAATGCTTTTGTGCTCTTTCTTTTGCTCTCTGAACCACAGTTTTTTTGTGGTACTTTTGCTCGGTATCTTGCAGAACACTATAAACCACAGCCTCATTTGTGGAGTGTTGTACTAGAAGGGTTGAGGAGTCATGAGGAAAGATGTTTATTTTTGCTTTTAACCTGGGAATGGTTCACAACAAGACTTAAAGATGGATTGTTAACTGACAGCTTTGAGTGCCGAACACTCTTCCCGGCCTCCTCAGCTCTGCTTTTATTTATTTATGGGACTCTGAGGAGCTTAGCATAGAAGTCTGTCATAGGTGCCCTCCATCACTCGGGTTGATAACTTAACATGTTTGTGCTCAGAAAGCTAGAAGAACAAGAGAAGTGCTGTTCCCTGTGTAAAGAGGGTGATGCCACAGGGAAGGTGAAGGAGAAAGAGGAGGAGTGCTCTTAGTTGTTTTAGAGATGAAGCGAAACCTTTCTTTGAGGGACTTGATGGGGTTTCCTGAAAAGTATCCCCAGAAAACATGATCACGCTCTGCCTGCTTTGGCTGGGATTAAACTGTTCATGGTTCCCAGCTGGTTTCATAAGAACCTCTCAGATGTTCTCGAAACAGCTTGTGCACCTTAAGCTCTCTCTCTCTCTATATATATTTGCCCCACTCAGAGATAAACAAAAGCTACAAAAGCTGCCTCAGGTCCCGCATTTGTACCATTGAATTGCTTGCCTGTCAAGACCACCTTCTGCTCCTATTGGAAAGTCTTGAAGTGGTAAAAACACAGCTTTAGATTATGCATGGTATCATTCGAATTGGTACAAGAGCGTCAACAGTCTGCAGTGTTACCATCTGCCTGTCCATCTGCCCTAAAAATAATTTCAGTGAATTCCCACTCATTGCAACCCTTCTTTGCATTCATTTAAACTGAAATTCTGCATCTTGTTTGCTACCTTAATTCCAATTCAAGAATAAAATTGCAATTTCTCATTTAATTCTAAACCTGGGTAGCAAGGCTCAACCAGTTAGCATCTTGAACCCTGTTGGGGACAACAACATATTGCTGGTAAACCTTACCAGTGCAATCTACTAAGAGCAGCGCAAAATTACCACCTGCTTTAAGACATGCTTTTTGGGCGTTAAATAACACCGCAAATACCAGTAATGTGACAAGAGCAAACATTAGTAAATCTCGTTGCGTGGTTCATTTGAATAATCTCCTCCCATAAATTTATCGTCTGAAAGGGAAACTCCTACAAATGCATATTCAATAAGATCAGGCGCAAAAATAACTGTCCACGCCTTTTCAGCGCTAATTCTTCCCTGCGCATCTTTAGGTAATCCTGACAGTACTATTTTAACGCCAAAATACGGCTGGTGCAAGCTGTTAGTAAAACTGTCCCCAAATCTGTATGCCTGACTTTCTTCTGTGGAAAGCTAAACAACATATTTTGAAAGTCAATGTGATCTAATCAACACTTGAACACAACGGCTTTCACTGTATCGTCAAAAAATGAGACATTTCTCAAAATACATCTTTTGTGTATCCTTGCAAGTATCTGTGCTGGTGTTTTCAGGGTCCCAAGCTGAAGATGATTCTCAAAAACACTGAAATGTAAGGACTGCAAGTAAGTGGTTTGGAAAACAGGACCTAGAGACCAGAAGAGATTTGACCCGCCAACAAATTCTGCTGCAGGCAGAAGTCACTCTCCCAATGTAAAGTGTTAATTAAAAGGTTGAGAGATGGCCAATCAGTTGTAAATTTGTAGTTGAAGGCAGCACCTTTAAGAGACATGCTTCTCCAAGCTTCCTCTGCATGCCATTCAACAGTTTTGTTCATTTCCCATCTTGGCAGGCTAATGTTCTTGCACTGCGTGAAGTTCCTCTGATTGTTGCGACTAAACATCGCTGTCTAAACTTCAGCAGCCAAGCTGATGCTAATGGGGGTTTAGATGGTGATTTACAGCTGTTTCGTTCTGATGCAGTTTAGCAGCACTCAAGGGAGAATAATGACCGGAAACATGGACACCATGGATAGGGTAAGGATGCACACTTGTGCCATTGTGATACTTGCTAGCTTTCATCTCATGCCAATCAAAGGGATCCCGTTTCATGCTTTCATGAATAGGGTTTAGTTTCACTTGTACATTCCTGGCATACCATGCTATTCATATTGTGTTGTGTGAATGGACACATCAAGAGGCCTAGACTAGTTTGGACATCCTCCATTGGCAGGTCTAAATCTAAAGGTCATTGCACACTAAGTCCGAACTTTACGTGACGTTAAAAAATAAATACAACCTCATGTCATGTCAGTCACTTTTATACACTGCCTCCAAAACTTTCGTCTGTCATAAAAAAATTTGGATCGGGTTTGATTTTCTGCATTTTTCTCTTTTTAAGAAGAGAGGGGACAACAAAATCATCCTCACTGCTTGAAGATTCCATTTTGTATTGTTTTGCGAATTTTTTTTTGCAATGGATGAATTAATATGCATCGGACTCCGTGTGCAAGGTTTCTGTGTGTGACAAATCTTTTGAATGACGAATATGAAAAAACGCATATGAAAATGTCCTTAAGGACCTTAATGCCCATGCAACACCACAGAAACACATTTATAATCCTTGCCATAAGCTGTCTAAAGAAGCTGCATAAAACCTCAAACCCCTAGACGACTTGTGGACTGATTTACATCCCATTAGCCTCTTGGGTACACTTGCCTCGTTATTTTTTGTCTGGCTAGAATCCAGTTGGGGTGTTTACTCAAAGGGAGGGAGGGCATTTAAAAAAACAGCCAGGTGCGACCCTTACATTCAGGACTCAGAGGCAGAGGGAGGACATAGAAGTAGACAGGAATCTATACTTCTGCTTTGTGTTACTCTTGGTCCATCTATTGACCATCCCTATTGACCACTATTGACCATCCCAAGATGTACAGCTACAGTAAACCGGGTCACTTCACCTGGACAGCGACATTGAGAGAGTGTGGGAGCCTCACTAATCGGGGTAAGCGAGAGGATGAATCTCTGCAATGCTCTGAATGCACATCAACTCCTGCACTTGGCAAGAGTGTGCCACCTGTAAAGAGAGCTCCTATTAGAGCATGCATATGCAAAGGTCTTGTTTTTCTTGCACACTGGGATCTCTTGCAGGTTTTCATAGCTTTTTGACCAGGTTGCATGAGCTTAATGCATCTAGTGTTTTGAAAAAGAGCGGTCAGTGAAAAGATTTGTTGCATGGGTACATTTACCGGAGTCAACCTTTAAATGCATGTTCGATTATCAAGATAACAGGCCTCGATTGATGCAGGCATGCTCTTGTTGACGTGCAAAGATTTGCTTGTGATTGGCGAGCCAACAGGATGGCTGTAGCTCTTGTCTTTGCCATCTTGATCTTGGCACTTCTCATGGATTTTGGGCAACCACATGGAATGCCTCGAGCCCCACCTGCTCTTTGCTTTTAACAGAGCTTAAGACGATATGAGCTATTTCCATCGACTCAAGACATTGCACAATGGCTGTATCGGGTTTTGTTTCTAAAATAAACTCGACCTCCTGTCCTCATATCACAAATTGCCATGTCAGTCCTGTCAAAATGACATTATATCTTGCAGCCTCAACCACGAACTCAAAAGTTTTCGGTATTTGTCCTCCTTGATCGTATGGTTAACGATCCATGAGTTTGCCTCTCAAAGTTGGGATATTTATGGGATTATGTAACTAAACAAAGACCGCTGCTGAGTGACAGCTACATCCCAAGTGCATTTGTGCCAGAGAGCGAAAGCGCTAAAGCTCTTTTGGCTTTAGGAAGACCCTGTCCCACAGGTGTAGGTTATAATTTGTAGACTTTGTCTGTCTGGATTAGAGAGGGATTCAGTGGTATTGTGTGTGATGAAGTCACCTTGCTGCTTATGGAGACGTGATATCTGCAGTATTTGACGCTATTTCTTAGAACCGAATGTTCGCATGCGTTTGTATATGTGTGCGACACTCTAGATGTTGTATACACTTTTCAACAATATTGGTAAAAATAGATAGGACCCCTCAGTGCAATTTTAGCCGTGGCTGTATTCACTGAGGCATTTAAATATTTGTTCATTCTGCCATGCCATTAGAGGCTTTAGGGAGATTAAGCCGAAAACCCAGCGGGTACTGCTGATGTGTCACTAACGCTGAACACTGCTAGGGGACTTCAGGGACTTAGTGGTCGGTTTGAACCTAGGTAATGATGATCAGACTGTGGCCTCTTGAAGACGTTAATTCTTTTTGTACAAAAGAATAATGTGATAATAAGCTCTAATTGAATTTACCTGCTCAGACAGAATGTTTGCTTTTCAATGTAGTGGATTAACATTGTGCTAATGCCACTTTTCAAGTGGATACATGATTAACCAAGCGACTCAAATGCGATGTGCAGTTGTTTTATTATTTTTACTTTTTTTCAAAGCAGGTTTCTAGTTTCCTCCTGAAGTTCAAGGATAAGTCATGCCATTTTCACCTACCCTTCATGGTGCTTGCTTTATCAGCAGCTGTTGCCCTAATGGAGACGGCTTGGATTTGTTGGTTCCCAAAGGCATAAGGGAAGCTATTTACCATTGCTGTTTATCATTGCTATTTTTTTTCCCCAAAAGACCTCACAAAAAAAACTACTTAGAACAAGAATGTAACACCATCATAGCTCTGTTGTCTTTTTAAATATCAGCCAAATGCTGATGAAATATTGTAGAGTAAGTTGATTAGCATGCAAGAACCAAAGATAGAATACAACTTGTATGGTTGACCTATAGAGGAGGAAGCCAAATGAAACCGTTGGCAGTTGCTGACCAAGCATTTGACCCCATCGTGAACTTTTATCAGTGTAGCATGAGCTGGGAGTGTTACCTTTCAGCTAATAATTCTTCTAATGATTTGCCAGATCACTTCTTTTTTTTTTTTTTTTTGATAGAAGGGCAGGAAGTCGTGCTTGAGGTGGAACTTTAAGTGGCTCTCAGTAGCCACTAGTTTGGCGTCTAAGGTATCTGGCTGTTTCCCACAGCGTTAGGAATCATTTACTAAGAACTGAGAGAAGCTTTTATAGAATGAACATGGCAGTGGTATGGCACAAGCTATGCTATGCACAGAGAACTTTAAAAGTTTCTAAAAATTACTTGGCATGTGATCATGATTAAGACCCAAACTATGACACTGGTTCTTAAACTGGTACATAGATTACTGGTGGTCAGTGAAGGATTGATACAGTGAAGTCTATATATATAGACTGAATATACAGTATATACTGATCTGGACCTCCATTGGTGACTAGCCCTGTTTACAGTGATAATGATTGAATTAAACATTAATTTGACAACTGCTCTTTTTCATTTTTTTTATGCTTGATGGTAAAACCCAAGCTGTCAATATATGAAAGTAGTGTTTTATATTTATTTATTCTGACGCATGTTTTATCAGATGTGACAGTTGCTAAGCAATGAATTGTTGCCCAGGGAACAGTCAATTTGGGAGAATAAGACACTGGAAAATATTTTTTCATTCCATAATTGCCGGATTTGATCTAAGAAATGCTGTCGTGCTTTGAACTGAGGAAGGATGAATCATCAAATATTGCAAAGCTTTTTGAAAATAGATTATTTGTGTCTAGAGTTAAACTTTTGGTTGGGGAACACAATTTTAAATAACAACAGTAATTTGTTTCTTAAACATTTTGTTCACAAGGTAAGTCCAACAGGAGTTTGTTAGTAGCAGGGTATTTATTATTCTTCACAGCCATAAAGACCCCATGAATCCAAATTGAGAGTTTAGGCTCAATGTCTGTTAGCTTTGAGGTCATCTATATGCTAATGTATTTCTAACAGCTTTAGAAGATATACACATTTAAAATCTACAGTCTTGCTCTTCTGGAAAAATGGACCAATGGTGATCAACTAGCATGTCATGCTTTTGACCAAGGGTCAGTATTTAACTGATTAACTTTAGCAGTTAGACTATGATGTAATGAAACCATGGGGGGCAAAACTTATTTTTCTCCATTAGGAGCAGTTCAAAAATAGCTTTAAGTGCATTTTTGTAGGCAACATATAAATTGCCGAAGAAGAAAAAAAATATGCCCTCTTTGCTTTTGGCACATAGGAACATTAACTAAAGACAGCTGGCTGTGAAAAAGGACCATTTGTCTTGCTCCAACTTGTCTGAATAGGAAATATGTCAGTACAGGATAGAAAACTGCATTTGTCAAACCATTTCATTGAATCTTTAACTAGATCTTGCCATTTACTCCCCTTTAAGGTAGCAAATACTTTAAATATAGACGATGTGACCTTATTTTCTTCTGAATCACAATCTTAATGTCACTTAATAGCAGTCAATGGCATAATTATGTCTTCATAATGTAGCTGCTATTTAATAGGAGGAGATGAGTCTAATTTTTATGCGAAGGGCAAGCACTGAAATGCCCTATCAGCTGTTAGGCTAGTTTAAATGTTATGTAATTATAGTTTTCACTATATATCTGACTTGTTCACTATTACAGAGACCTTATAATCACACCCTAAGATGCTGCTACTGATGATTTTCCTCCATTATTTATGCTGAATATAGGACATAATTGAAATAGGCCTTTTATCTAGATGATTATGATCCTCGTTTGAAAGAAACCTGAACAAGGGCTGGAACAGTTAAATTCAATCCAGGTATGCAGTGTAGGTGTCTTTGTTGAATGATCTGTAATAAAGTTATATCTGGTATGAGCAGCTGGCCTTTTTAAGCAGGTGCCTTTCTAAGCCTTTGACCCAAGGTATATCAGCATCCAGAGTCAAAGGTCAAGCATGGCTGCCTGTAACATTCATGACCTGCTGATGTGTAAAGGCATGAAACAAAAACATTTGCATGTTCTTGTGCAAACTCGTATAATTCAGTATTTTGACATTACAAGTTACTATTTACAGATGTACAGAGGTGCTAAGAGTTACAATCGTATATTAAATCAAAAATGAGAAAATATATACTGATATACTGAAATAACTGGAAGCAAGTTTCTGCCATGAAATAATAAAAAAAAAATTACTTGTGACTTTTTATCTCACAACAGTCTTTTTTTTCTCAGAACGGTGAGAGATAATCTCAGAATTCTGATTTTCTTTCTTGCATTTATGATTTTTCATCTTAAAATTCTGAGTTTACATCTCACATCTCACAGACTATACACTCAGAATTCTGAGAAAAATCTCATCTGCTTTTTCTCAGAATTATGAGTTTACATCTCGCAATTGAGTTTGCATCCTGCAGTTTGAACTATCTCAGACTTCTGAATTTATATCTCAATTCTGATTTATATACTCAGAATTCCAAGAAAAAGGTCAGAATTGTGAGATTTTTTTCTCTCTCAGAATTTAGGGTTTACTTCTCGCAATTCTGACAATTTTTTTCAGAATTTTGAGTTAACATTTTGCAATTGTTTTTGCCCTGGAATAAAAAATACAATCTCACAATTGTGCGTTACAATCTCACAATTGTGACTTTTTTTCTGTTTATATATTGCAAATCTCAGAAATTCTTGCTTTTCTGATTTTTCATCTTTTACATCTCACAATTCTGACTTATAAATTCAGTATTACTTCAGAATTAACGTATCTCTATCTAATCTGCATCTGCATCTTTTTTTTTTGCATTATTAATGCAGTAGTGTAGATAAATGTCAACACGCGCACAAGTCCATAACACCTCTAGCTCTCTCCCTCTCTTGGCGCACACTCACAGTGGCTCATTTGGCTTGGAGCAGAGGTTTATCTCTTTTCCATCTGTCTGTCACAGCTCGGTGACTCCTAATTTATCATTCTGGTCAGAAGTGAATAGCTGGGTTTCTTCCTTGGATCTCAGTGCTGAGAATGGAATATCAACTCTTTATGTTGTGATTTGTAGTTTAGTAACCGAGTCCATTGCCGGACTATTTTAAGAAAAGCATATGCAGTTACTGACATGCAATATAGGCTTCTAACTTTGATCCGGTGTGGGCCTGGAATTTCACTGACTTGATTAATGTTATCGATGAGAAATCTGATTTTCCATAAATCTCTGCTGATGATTTATAATTGACATGCCGACATGCTTTGTGTAGGGGGTGTGCTTGGGTTGCATTATGCATTTGTCAATATAGAATATGCCAGTGTGGCCGAAGTTTGGCCTCTGTTCTTTGGCACTTACTGTACTCCCAGCGGCTCCGTACAAGTTATAAGGAGAGCCTGTGAACTTCATAGTGCCCTTTTCGTTACAGCGGGAGATGAACTGATAATCCCAACCTATCATTTCAGATTTGTCTGCATGACAGAGGTGCTGACCAGAGCCTCCCTAAGCACTTACTGAGAGACATGTCCATCTTTATTGCACACTTGTTCATCAACATCAACTTTTACTGCCCATAAGTGGCTCTAAATAAGAAGCAGTGTTGGGGGTAATGCATTACAAGTAACTTGAGTTACGTAATCAGATTACTTTTTCAAATAAGTAGTAAAGTAACACGTTACTTTTAAATTTACAAGAAAATATTTTGAAATTTACTTTTAAATTTACAAGAAAATACTTATTCGGAAAAATACTTTTCCGAATAAGTAACGCAAGTTACTTGGTTTCACGTTTATTCATTGACACATCTCCCATCTCCATGTTGAGAGAAATTATGAGTGAGGTGCAGAGGCAGAAGCGCATCCTTCAGCCTGAGGCTTATTCATTTTACTTTTGGTGGCATTTACAGCTGCCAAAAATATAACTTTTAGGTTTTTTTTAATAAAAAAAAAAAAAAAACAAGCCCAAGTTAGTTGGCAAACGCTGTAACGCAGAATTAACGCAATGCATTGCTTTCCCTAGAAAGTAACTAACACAATTTTTTATGAAGCAACGCAATATTGTAATGCATTACTTTCAAAAGTAACTTTCCCAAACATAGTTGATAACCATTTTTAGCAGATTTGTAGTTTCCGTACTGTTGTTGATGTCAAAGACATCAAATTCTACAGTATTTTGGCGCAGATTCACTGTATGGCTAATAGAAATACACTGTATGGCAAAAACAATTTATTTAGTGGAATTCAGGGCTTCAATACTTCCTTCGCCAGCTGAGGAAATTCAACCTGCCACAGGAGCTGCTGAAGCAGTTCTATTCTGCCATCATTGAATCCATCCTCTGCACTTCAATAACTGTCTGGTTCAGCTCAGCTACCAAATCTGACCTCAGAAG
>JAUZSZ010000150.1:9376663-9388448 GCA_034780575.1 Labeobarbus marequensis
GTGAATAAAATATTGGCTCATGTGATTTGAAAGTCTTTTAGTTTTCATTTTATTCAAATTTTAAAAACGTCCCAACAATTCTGGAATTCGGGTTATATATATATATATATATATATATTAGTGCATATTATTTTAATATTATATGTAGTGTATTTAAAGATGCTCTTCTTTTTGATTATGATATATACTAATGCTACACCATAATGCTGACTATTGAATATGTTTTGATATATAAATATGGGTGGACATACTGTATGTATGAATCAATATTTTTGAAATCATAACTATGGTGATTTCTGAATGTTGAATTTTTTTCAGCTTAGTTTACATAATTGCTCTGGCTGTCATTTTTGACGCTCTGTATTGTTATTGTTAGATTATGGCTACAGTATATCAAATCATTTATTTCTACCGACCAAGAAAACCCTTGTTTGGTCTCCTCCTCTGCTTTTGAGGATGGTGGAATCAAGGCGTCTATGTTTGGCTGTTCAGCACGCTTCAGTTAGCCCCTTCTGGTAGACACCGGAAGCATTTAAAAAAGCAAGTGCTATAGCTAATAGGATTTCCTTTCACGACTATGCGGAGTGGTCAACCGCAAACCCTGCGACTGTCTGTTTATTTATCCCCCCGACTCCCTGTGTTAAGGCTCCAGCCACAGCAGCATAATCCTCCTGATAGTCATTGATTGTCTTCCATCCGTACAGTGAATTACAAGTGGTCTTGGAGTAATTGAAATGGCAGGTGATTGTGTTCTGGAAAGCTGCAGCAAATTAGCCACACAGGACACTCAACTTCCCCTAAGACACCATTGACTTTAGGGAATTGAATTACAGATTTCATTCTTTCTGTTTCCATTTCACTCTTTCTCTGTCTAGGAGACCAGGTAGTTGTCACATATCACAAAAAAATTATGCGCAAAATATAATGTTAGTAATCCTAAATCATAATGCAGTAACTTATTTTTCCAACTTTCATTTTTCTTTTGACATTATATAAACCTAATGGATAGTTTTCGGTTTTAACTCAATTCTGGTATGTAACGCCAACTTTTTGCCATCCAGCACTTTCTTTATCCCAAAAAAAATAAAAATAAAAGTTTTATTGCGATATGTCACATTATAGAAATAAAACTGGTTGTTAATGCCAGTTCATGTTGACTTCAGTGGCAGGTTCCCGTTGGGACAATTTGCCCCATATAGTGCCTGCTATTGGGGCATGTTGTCATGGAAGTGTTTTAAATGTTAACTAATTTTTTTTTTCCTTGAAATGTAATAAAGTTGAAACAAAATTACCAGAAATATTATAGTTGATATAGATGAAAAATTCAAACTTAAAAAAATTTTTTTTACTAATACCAAAGCTGAAATTATAATCTAAAAAAAAAATATATATATATTATATATATTTAAAAATATATATTAAAATGTAAAAAAGAAAAATAAATAAATAAATAAATAAATAAAAGCTAATTCAAAATATTAATATTAATAGAATATACATAATACTAGCACTGGTGTTAAATGAAATGCATTTTTCCCCCCCAAAGAAACAACAGTCCATTTTCTAATGGGCACATTAAATAGATGAAAATTCTGTCATCATTTCCTTATTCTCAAGTTGTTCCAAACCTGTATGACTTTCTTTCTTCTGTTGAACACAAAATAAGATATTTTGAAGAATGTTAGTAACCAATCAATTAACGGTAGCCACTGACTTCCATGCAATGGAAAAAAATATTATGGAAATCAATGGCTACCTTCAACTGTTTGGCTGGTTAACAACATTCTTCAAAATATCTGTGGGTGTGTAAATGATGTAAATGATGACAGAATTTAAATTTTTTGGGTAACTATCCTTTTAAGGTATGCCTTTATGAAAATTGAATTCATCTTCCCTAACAAACATGGAGTAAAAAGTGTGACAACTAGCCCCAATCTCTCCTATATCTCACATTCTGCCTTGTCTGTCATATTTTGATCTTTTGAGATGTACAATGTTGTGTTTTTATGATTAAGTGCTGAAAAGCCAACCTGCTGACTGGCACAAAGATGCATGGACTCCCTCTGGCCAAGCGGCATAGAAATGAACAGCTCTCGCTCTCAGCGGCCACTTAAAGTAATTGAAAGCAGACCTGTGCAAGTACACAGAGTCTTTGCTTTCAGAGAATCAAGCTTATCAAGTCAGAAACCCGCATCACTATTGAGCAGCTACAAGCAGTATACAGTAGGTCGTGGTGGTGTTGTTTACACAGATGAAGGTGCCCTGTTTCCTCAAAACCGATCATTACGAGTTCATTCTATTGTGACATTAAAACGTTATTGACACAAGTCTCTGCAGTAACTCTATGGAAGTCGATAATGATTTTGTCCTTTCTGCAGTGTCATAATGCATGAGTCTCCAGAGCTCAAATGACACTGCTTAATGAAAAATTGCTTCCAAATATCTTTTTAACATCACAAATTACTAGTAATTATTAATAACTAGACTATAATCATTATAGAATGAAATCATCTGTATATAATTTTATACTTATTTTTATTTTATTTTTTTGCCATTTTATCATTTTGTCCAAACATATTTAAAGTTTGGCTCTGATATTGTGTTTTTCTGCCAAGTATGAAATGAATGTCAGGCTCAATGCACACATCTGTGTTTCACTGCTGCAGTACACATTTTAAATGAAACTAATTATTATTATTTAAAAAAAAAACATCATTATAGAGTTCAAAAGAAAGGCCATCAAGGCTTTTTATGTTGTCTTTTAGACTTGTATTATATAAGTAAAGTAACATTAAATGTGGCCAAAAGAGATGTTTTCCCACTCCTGTTCAAAGAAAGGATTGTTTTTTTGTTTGTTTTTGTTTTTTGTGTTTGTTTGTTTGTTTGTTTGTTTTGAAGCTAGTCAAATTTGGTAAAAACTTACCTTATATATACTTACACTTATCATTTTGATTAGCTGTGCCTGGCAAGAATACTTGAACAGACCTGTTTTTTCTATATATATTTATTTCAGTTTTTATTTGTGATTATTTATTCTGTTGTCTTTGTATGTTTTATTTTTTTATATATATATATATATATTTTGTTTCTTTTTTTATTCCTGATTATTTGTTCTGATCCTTTTCATTTTCTTGTTTTTTATTTTATTTTTATTTTCTTGTATTTTGTTTTCAGACTATTTGTTTTGTTTTCTTTGTATTTTCTTTGTTTTTTGTTTTGTTTTGTTTCATTGTTTTGTTTAGTTTTCTGTTTTGTTTTGAGGAAAAACAGCTTTCTCATCTCTTCTTTGATGTTTCAACAAGGTTTTCAAAACATTCAATGACTCCATAAATATGTTTAATGTCCTTTTAAAAGAGCTGTTCAAATATTCAGAAGGCCACATTAACCTCAGTCACGAGGTCTATATATGCAAATCATCTCCTCTTACAAACGACAGGTGCTCCGACCGCAAAACAGACACTAATATCCCTGCTTGTTATGTGTCCTGCACTGAATCTGGACATGCAGTAACAGCCAGAAGAATAGACGAGCAACTCACACTTGTTGCCGCACTGACAACCGCATAACAAATTGGTTCATTTTGCGACTCAAGAGGACGTGATTTGTTTGTGAAAGGAACGTGTCTCCTGCGTCTCATGAGACCGCTCCCACACGCTCTGTCTTTCACCCAGAGCGTCATCTCATCTTTCCTATATAATGAAGAGGGAAAAATACAATGTTGTTCTTCACATTGTGGCACACCAGATGTTATTTTTTCCCTTTAATTTCCACCCAGGGCAGAGAAAATGATAAACAGACTCGCACGTGCACACACACACAGGCGCACACATACGCACACTGGTGGCGAGGACGAGTGAATCGGATTGCTCGTCACATCCACGTTCTCCATGGATTCCTGTGGTTTTGATCTGATTAGTGTGACTGGGCTTTATGTTTACCGTCAATCAAAACGCTCAGCAAACTCAAGGTCACCACGTCCTTCAGCGGATCCAGCAGCGGAGACAGAGCTATGCGTTTCCGTTCAAATTACTTTCACTCCACAGATATGAAGTGATGACTTGCAGAGCACTTCATTGATATTTTATGTGCTCCAAATGCATTGCTACTGTATTGTATTACTGTTTATAGACAATTGTTTTGATTAATATTTTGAATTAACATTTATTTTCAGTTTTCATTTTTTTTTTTAGTAATTTTTGTCATTTCTATTCGTTTTTTTATTTAGCTTTTAATTTTTATATTTTTAATTTTCACTTTATTTAATTATATATATATATATATATATATATATAGTTTTATTTATATTTATTTTAGTTTTAGTAATTTATGTACTTTTTCATTTTTTAGCTTTTTATATTTAGTTTAAATTTAAATTTGTTTATTTTTAAAACTTCTGCTGTGCTTTTTTTTCATTTTTGTTATTTTAGTTTTTTATACTTTTGCTTTAATTTTAATTGTTATTTTTGTAATTTTGCATACTTTGTGTTTTTAATTTGTTTGTTTTTTAATGTCAAAAAAATGATTTCTGTTTTTGTTTCATTTCAGTTTTTTAATTTTAAATAGTTTTTCATCTGATATGCATTTTATTTAAATATATAAAATGATTTAATATTTATATTTTATTTCAGTCGTAATATTCATATTAATAATAACTTACAATTAACAAAATGTTTTAAATTGTTCTTTTTCAGTTTGTTTAATGATAACGGCATTGTTTTTGTTTCCACAGTTGTTTCGAAGACGACGAGCCGCCCTGCATGGAGGAGATCGAATACTCATCCTGCAGCGACCCGTTTGGTGCCAACGAACTGGACACGGAGGTGAACGGTAACACTTCCAGTGAGGAAGAGGATGAAGAAGATGCAGATATCTGTAGGAACGGCAAGCGGCGTAACGACAGGAAGTCCCACCTCGTTCCTCATTACTTCAAACAGGATGCCCTGGAGACTCTGACAATCAAGGGTGGACAGTGTAACGGCATTGACATCAGTAATGGCTACTTATATTAGGCCTCTTTTGTTTGTGTTTTCTGTTATTTATATTTTATATTAGCTTATCTTAAGGGTGATACTGAAATATTTAGTATTTAGTTTAGAAACAAAACAAGACATGCACACCTCCAGAACATTTACTAGCCCCACCTGCACTCCCTGATATAAACTATATAAATATGTATTTCCTGCATAAAAATGCACTTGAAGAGTAATTGATTGTTGCATAATCCTAATGGCGTGATGAGCTCATGCTTTGGTCTGTGCGGTGAGGCATTGTGGGTTTGTTTACAAATCGCTCTACTGTAAACTAGAGGCTGGTAGAAGTACTCTGCTGTATAACTGTTCTACCAATGAAACCCATAAGTAAACACTTGATATTGTAAGATTGCACTGCATATAAAGTTTACCTTTAATAATATATTTATTAGATTATTAGATTTCTTAGATTGTGAAAATCAGTAATCCTGTGTTTTTATGGTTATTAGTTCCAAAGTGATATATACATATGAGTATATATTTGAAAAGTTAATTTGTAAAGACAGATAACTCAAAATCTTTTTTTTTTTCATTGTGGATTCCAATTAATCTCAATCAAACTGCAGCTGGATTATTTTGATTAGGTAAAAAATAACTAAAAATACAGCTAACTGACACAATAAAACATGATTTTTGAAAATATTATCTGTTTTTGCAAATAAACTCTTCATATAAGTTTTTATATATACACTACTGTTTAAAAGTTTGGGAACAATACGATTTTAGTGTGTTTGAAAGACACCTCATACATATGCTTATCAAGCCTGCATTTATTTTATCAAAAATACAGTAATATTATGAAATATTATTACAATTTAAAATAACAGTTTTCAATAATAATAATAATAAACGTGATAGCATTTATTCCCAATAGAAATCTTTTGTAACAATACAGTGTCATTCAAAAGTTTGTGGTATGTTTTTACTTTTTTTAAGTAATACTTTTATTCATATGTTAAATTAATTAACATATACAGTAATGAAATGAAATAAAATTTAAAGATAAAAATAAAATAAAATTAAGTAGCACAACTACTTAATAAATCAGATGCTGAAAATTCAGCTTTGCCACCATAGGATTAAATTATATTTTAAGGTTTATTAAAATAGTAAACCATGATGTTATTGTAATATTATTTCACAATATCACTGATTTTACTGTTCTTGATCAAATTAAGGTAGCCTTGGTGAGCATAATAGACTTGTTTAAAAAAAAAATCTTACTGATTGTAAACTTTTGAACAGTAGGGTATATTTATGTATGTACATATGTGTATACATAAAAGAAAAGAATAAAAGAGTTTACGAAAAAATCTGCACTGACAAACTGTTATTTGCTGAACAGAACTCATACTGTCAGACATTGTTGAGAAGGACAGTCATATTCAGAGCTCTGAAACAGTATAAAGAGACAGACACCAAATTAAATGTAAAATACTGTCAGATAAGTGTTGTTTGGCTTGGTCTTTTCTTCTTTTTTCCCCCCATCTTATCCAATTTAGGCTTACATAAGGGTTTCGGTGAAGAAATTTGTTTTACAAAAGCCAATCTGAGCCAGATTTCATCCAGATTGTCCCCAGAATCTTTCGTATAATGAGTGCCGTCATCTTTGCTCAATTGGATCCACACAACCTTTGGTTTGGAGTGAAGCTACAAAGAGTAACTCATGTCGGTCCATGTTCAAATTCAGGAGCCAACAGAAGCCTGCAATTAGATACTGACACTTTTAGCTTAAAGGGAATTTTGCCATTGTGGAATAAATGTGCGGTTTGATAATCAACTATACTATTCTATTTCCATAAATGTTTGTGTGTTTTATGAATATAGCAATGCTATGAATATAATCATGGCTAAAGGGTGTTATTAAGTGCAACATGCAGCGCTGGCGTGCAATCCATTCTGCAAAGATATATATCATACCCTGAGCATCACAATATATCACAACCCTGAGCATCCTATAGCGGCAAGCAGTATCAATTAAATATGTCTATATATACTCATTTTATTTAGCTACAAAATATTAAGATATTATTATATTAAGAAACTGTGTTTTTTGCTGCATTAGTGTGTGTGTGTGTGTGTGTGTGTGTGTGTGTGTGTGTGTGTGTGTATATTATGCTAAGCAATATTATTATGAAATATTACTTTTCTAAATTGATATTATGAAAAAAAAAATATCCAAAATATATTATTAAAAATACAATACTAGTTAGATACATTATATACTGTATACACTTACTATTTTATTAATATACCTCATTAAGAAATTATTACTTTAACTTACTTTAATTTACTAACTTACTTTAAGCTGCAAGCCTGTTCAAATTATCCAAAATATGATTATTTCTGTTGTTGTGTTGTATAATAAAATAATAGTAAATAGTAAATGCATTATATATACTCATTATTTTATTAAGCTGCATCATTAAAAAAATATATATTACATAAGTAAATTATTACTTTAGGAAACATTATTCTTTCATCTAAAAGCTTATTCAGATTATCCAATTATGCTGGTTTTGTTGTTGTTGTTGTTAATTAAGAATGGTATATAGTAAAAGTTAAATTTAGTAAAGTAATAATTTCTTAATAATGTAGCTAAAAATAGTGAATGTATATAGCACAATGTGTACTATTATATATAATAAATAATAATAATAATAATAATAACAATATTGTAATGTGACATTTAGATTTCTTTTTATTATCATAAAATTTAAATAACAGTAATAATAAATATTAATACAACTACTGTATATTTTGTATTATTTAAATAATTTAAATTTCAACTGACAGAATACTGTTTGTTAATATAATTTACTAATCTACTGTTGTAATATAGAGTGTATGTGTGTGTGTGTGTGTGTGTGTGTGTGTGTGTGTGTATATACAAGAGTTAAAACAAGTGTAGTTACGTTTCTACACAGAAAATCGAATGCACTGAATGTAAGTTAGTAAACAGTGCTGCTGCAACAACAGAATAATAACCAGGAAGGGTAAGTGCAGTGTGTTTCTCTGAATAAAGGCAGTATGGGTAATGACTCTATTTTCATTCTCCCTGTGTCATTCGGGGCTCAATCTAGGGGTAGGTAATGACTTAGCTGTGACCTCCAGCAACCCGCAGCAAACGGCATGCTGTCCTGTCCTGTAATCTCATTCTCATTTACAAAGAGATGGTCTAATTAGATCCTGGCAGGGTGGGCAATGTACCTGAGCAGGGAGAGGTGGGCAGGTCTTCATTGGTATGCTGCAGACGCCGAGCACGGCACACACCACTGCATTTCTTAATTGTGTCTCTCTCCAGGTCTGTCTGCCGCTCGGCTCTAGCCACCGCAGACGGAGCAGGAAGACGTTAGTGAGTGCGGCATTACTCTCTCCTCCCCGCCGAATGACCCTCCAGGAGCTCTCAGGCCTGTGATAGTGATTACTACATTATCACATACGTTCAGCTAGCAGGTGGCTTTCTCTAAATAGCTATAGGGAGTTCCGATTTTACACCGCACTGCACTGCACAGGGACACAAGCAAGGACGGTATGATGTAGGACGTTTGCCTAAAGACATTTAAAATACCAAAATCTATAAACTAAAGACAGACTTTTTAGTATTATTTATATTATTATAATTAGATAATATAACATTGTTTTGGGTTCTTTCTTTAACTATGGACAGTCCATAAGTTTTGACTCTTTGTCGCCATCTCTGTTTAAAACCTGCAATTGCAATTATTTGCGGAATTATTTTCTTGACTTATACATTGGCATGGCACCTCAGTGCAGATAAATCTAATGTTTTGTCAGTGCAGCAGTGTGGATATTCACTGTGCTTTTACTACGTCTTGGAAGTATGTCCAAAATACAAAAGTTTCACCATAAATGTCATCTTAACAAGTAACATTCAGTCTTCCAGTTTTGTTCTGACCAACTGAAAAAAAGACACAATTTTACAATAAATCTAATCTAATAATCGCAAAGTTAGCTCAGATCACGTCAAACCATGAGAATTATTATTGTTATACTTTGTTCTCAAATTGTTATTGTTAACAACATCAACATTGCGCGACTACATGTATTTAGCATTATCTATAGATTTCAATTTTTGTAGAGAGATCTCTAATTGTTATACCATTCGAATGTCATCGAAAAATGGAATTTGAATTGTTCTTTTAACATCAAAAAAACAATTTAATGTTCCTTAGAACTCGTTCTAAAATTATGCCAGCTGCTGTAAGAAGAGGCTACAAATGATCTGCAACCTGCAGCATCCACACACGCGATACAGCCCACTAACCGAGACTCCTTCTTTATGAGTACATGAATGGTAGTAAACTCGGAAACCGATCCAAAGCACTCAAATTAGAAAATATTACAATCTTACCGTTGTGAATTGGGCTAAGGAAGGGAGACCATTTTGAACACTGATTGGTTGTGTACTTGCTTAGTAATTAATTTTGGCTCATTTTTAACCAAAAGAAGTTACAGAATGCAGCTTTGGAAAAACTTTTGAAACTCACTAGTTTGTTTGATTTGCCCACAAACAATATTGATAGTGTAATTGTGGATATATAGGCCTATAGATAACAAAGAATTGACATTTCTTAAATGTTGTGAATATTTTGACCACATCTCAAATTAAGTATAGCGTTAAATAGAGTTTTAAGTTTGAAATGAATTTCTGACTGCTTTGTCTTGCTAATGCTAATTTCATAGCTAGCCTCTTTAATACAATTACACAATATTTTCACATTTCTAATGTTCTTCACTTAATATATTGTAATGTAAGATATCCTTTTCCACAATCAATATTGAAATGGTTTGTTTATTTCAAATTGTTGTATAGATTACCATAATTTTTTAAAAATGAAGTAGTTTTGGATTTTCATAATTTTAGATTGATTGTCTGGGTGAAACATAAAACAACAACAACAACAAAAAGAAGAAGATGAATCTGCATTTTTTAATGAATAAAGCAACAACCAAAATCATTCATCTCTAGAAAGTAAAAGTGTCCATAGTTGAAGAAGCCCTCCTTAATTCTGAAGTTGTTCAAAAACATGGGGCGTTTTTTAAATTTATTTATTTTCTTAAGCAGCTTATCTGCACATTAGAATGATTTCTGAAGGATCATGTGACACTGAAGACTGGAGTAAGGATGCTGAAAATTCAGCTTTGCATTACAGAAATTAATTACATTTCACAATATATATTGCAATAAAAAAGTTATTTTTAATTAGGATAAAATTTCACATTTTAAATAGTTTTTACGGTATTTTTGATCTAATTCAGCCTTGGTGAGCATAAGAGACTTCTTTCCCAAAAAAAAAAAAAAAAAAATCTATCCAACCCCATTTTTTTTGGAATGATAGCGTAATAGAGAGCTGATGCGAAAAGAAATGGGAACAGGACTGGAAAATGACGCAGTTGGAACTGATCTTGTGTGGCCTGCGTGAGCACCATGGCTGACAGGTCATGTTTCTGAACACCAAATTGCTGTTTTTGACTTGTAAATGTGTGAAGCCGTGTGTTGATGCATTCTTTTTTTTTTTTCAAAAAGTTTTTGCAGTAAGTGTATTTTTTTAGCAGAATTTTTGAGCTCTGAAATTTACACAGTATGCGATCTAAAGATGAAGGAAAGTTTGGTTCCTCATGATACAATCCCCTTCAAGAGGTTAGTGCAAACCAGATGCTGTCTTGAGTCTACCAAACATGCTTGTCTCCAACTGAACATAATGTTTACTGTTTAAATTTCATCATTAAATATGAATATTGCTCATGCATTTTTTAGTTCTTTCTGTTAAAAAGTGTGTCAAGTCCTTCAGAAAAACAGGTGCTTTTTTCATTAAAACCACGCATGTGAAACACATGCAATTTCAACAGGAGCATCATTTGAAGAAAGATGCCAGATCATCATGAATTTAAATCTCTAACTCCTCAGGAGAAACCCAATAGTGTCCAAAATGGATAAAATATGATAGAATTGAAAAGCATTCGAATGTTATGAATAAAACATTGCTCAGAAGCTCTGTTTATAATAAGCGTCACTCCCTTTTAACTTGATTAGATTTTGCTGGATGCTTTGTGTGGTACATCTTCCTATCAAACTGAAACCTGTTTACATTGATCATTAACTCTGCCGTTTGTTTTTCTTGTCGGTGGGCCATCTGGATATTGTGTGTCATTTTTTGATTTATGGTCCTGCTGGTTGTAAAATAACTTTTCTGGGCCGTGTAGCTCTTGTATATTGATACTGGTTTCCATTGTAGAATATTAGACAGGTTTGGATGTGATCACATGAGATTTGACTTTTGAGCTCATGCATGTTCATAAGGCTACTGGAACATTATTTTAAAAGCTTGGTCACGTCAACCTAAGTTAGTTTTATTTGAATAGCACTTGTCACAATATGCATTGCTTAAAAACAGCTTTACTGAAAATGTTTATATCATCCAGTCAGTGAGATGGTATTATACAGTCATGGCCAAAAATATTGGCACCTTTGGTAAATATGACCAAAGAAGGCTGTGAAAATTAATCTGCATTGTTAATCCTTTTGATCTTTTGTTGAAAAAATTCACAAAAATCTAACCTTTCATTGGATAATAAGAATTTAAAATGGGGGGAAATGTCATCATGAAATAAATGTTTTTCTCAAATACACATTGGACACAATTATTGGCACCCCTAGAAATTCTTATGAGTAAAATATTTCTGAAGTATATTCCCATTCATATTCACAATTTTGAGCACTCCAGGGTGAT
>JAUZSZ010000150.1:9397771-9408332 GCA_034780575.1 Labeobarbus marequensis
AACCAAGTCTTTGTTTTAAAGATATATATATATATAATAGAAATTAAGAAAAGGAGAAAGAAATAATTCAATCTTAAACATATCGACACTTGGTGAAGTTTAGGCTTAGCTGCACAGAAAAGCTAATTTTTTTTTTTTTTTTCTTCTTAATAATAATAAAATGGGAGGCCTTAAAATAAATCAGCTGATGTCTACCAAGACCTGAGAATGTTCTAGGTCAGTGGCGACAGTAATTAAAACCCTGCACAGTTTTTCGTTAACTGTGTCCTTTTCTGTCAGTTTATTTAAATTGATATGCATAAATGCTAATCACCCCCATCATCCACAAAAACTTGCATAAATATACAGTGAACACAAAATGTTTGTATACAGTTAAGCTGAATAATAACATTGTATTAGTTGTTTACTGTAAAGATGAAACAAGCCTTCTTTTCAAGAAAAAAAAAGTTTGACAAAAACATGTTTATTAAAATAAAACAATAATTTAAGCAAATTTTAATAATAAAAAGATTTAGAAATGCGTAGACTATAAAGAGAAAAAAAATCTAGCATTATTTGATTGCAGAATCCTCTTGAAATGAGATCTTCCTATCTATGCAATGAAATTCATACGTTTTTGTGTGCAGCCTAACTGTACAAATACTTTTAGTGGTCATGTCGATGGCCCCCCTATAAAAGTGCAGCTTTTAGTCAAGATAGTGATCAGTATTCAGGGTTTTTCTGGTTTTACTGTCTCCTCTGAAGATGACTTCAATCTGCCATGGACAAACTCCTGAGGATTTAGGAGCTTCACTGTTATTGACTGAATCTATTCAGCATCTGGTGATAAAAAGCTTAGATAAGCTCAGCTGCCTTTGAAATCAACACAAGCAAAACAGCAAAAAAAAAAAAAAAAAACTATTTAAATCCTGTTCTTAATTTACATTAAAAAAAAGCTGAGAATGTCAGAGAGATAAAAGAGTTTTACAATCACACTGTTCAAGCTGACAGATTATTCAGAAAACAATAATACGTGATAATTCATTTATAACCTGTATTGTCTCTGTCAAAATGTTGACTAAAACTTTATTTTCATTTCTATTTTCAATTTGATGATATTTTGATTCCCATGTCTTCTCAGACTCATTCACTTCAGTACGTCCTGTTTTCTTTTATCACGAGTCAGTGTTGGATCACAACCATGACAAACTGGCGTATTCCCTCAACAATATTTTTCCGTTCCATCTTTCATTTTGGTCAGGTTTCACGAGTGACAGACGGAGATTACAAAGGAAGAGAGTATTAACTCTGCCAAGAATGGAGGGAACAAAGGAGAGTCCGTGAGAAGAAGCACTGGAGAGGAAACGGCTTCCGATCCTCTTTAATTAGAGCGCCAGAGTCTCAGGTGAATTTTTCCACCCAATCATACAAAAAAAGCCAAAATTCAAAGACTTGCAGGAACAAGATGATCATGACACGTTTAATATTCTTTTCATGACAGAGTGAAGCCATGAGTAGTTCCTGAGAGAGATTTTTTCATTTTTCTTTTACTTTTATCACTTTTGACAAATAGGGTTCATTACATCTAGACCTTCCCCCCCCCCATCAATGTTTTATTTTGGTCAGTTACAGGAAGCCTTCAGAAAATATTTATCATACATATGTTTATTGTGTATTATATTAATATAAATGACTTGCCATTTTTTATTTTTTTATGAAAATGAAATGCAGTTTAAAACCCAATTTGTGTGTTTTTTTTACCTGAAATAAACATACATATATATTTCAGAAATGTGTGTGTGTGTCCTTAAAAATCTATATTTTTGTACCACAAATTGTTGAATAAGTATTCAACAGAATGTTAAACTTGTGACATTTCAGAAGGAACCAAGCGGCATGAATTTTTATCAATTTTAGAATATATTTGTATATATGACATACAATTATGATACAAATTATTTAATATTAATTCAACAGAATTTCATACCATATCATAAAATGTAATAGGGCATTTTCCTTTTCCTTTTTTCACAGCTGTCTGCAGGAGAGACCTTTAAAAATGGACACAGATTTCCCAATTAGGCTGCTGATTAATTAGTTTATTTTGGGTAATTTTAGCTAAAGGCTTACTAAAGTTCATACTCAGCAAAATAGTTAGGGAGTTAACGCTTTATTTATTTATTTATTTTTGTTTTTTTAAATAAATGAAAATCATACTCTCTCTCTCTCTCTCTCTCTCTCTCTCTCTCTCTCTCTATATATATATATATGTATGTGTGTGTGTGTGTGTTTTATATATATATGTATGTATTATGTAAAGTAATAATTAAAAAGTGTGTTGTTGTTTAAGACATAGAAACATTAAAGGTTTATTTCAATAATAAATAAAATATCAACATATTTCAGTTTCATCACTCTTTCTTCCAGTATTTAGGGAGAGGGAAAAAAAAAAACTTTTAAAACTTTTTAGAATGAACCTCTGCTGCAAATAATGCAGCGCAACACTGCCAACAGCATTTTTCACATTATGAGCCCACAAATACGTCCTGTTTTCAGCAAAACTTATTTGGCAGTTCAGACCTAATCATGCAGGAAGTGAACCGTGCTTCTTCCTGCACAGCAAGCACTTCTACCATTAAAACAGTTAGCTGGGGCTTTGTGTTAAAGGTATAACTGGAACTGACTCGGATTCAAACAAAGTGAGGCGGCTGTCAGGCCAGCTTACACACAGACGGGCATTCAGCACCACGGATAGCGACCAAACACACCAGCACACTGTACATGAGGGCTCTTCTAGAACCTCTTGAGGAAACGTTTCAGCTGTCTAGAGCTTGTCAAAAAAAAGCTTCAAGATGGATTTGTGCAACGCTTAAAGGATAACTTGAATGTTTCAGCTCATGTTATCTGTAGATTATGGGCAGAACGGCTGGAATGTGTTTCCATCCACATCATCTCTTCTTCAACACCTGAACCAATCAGGTATGCATGGATTCCTCTTATGTTTTATATAGTGGCAGTGCTGTCTTTGAGTGAATGGGAATAGAAGAACCATGTTTCCCCAAGAAATGTCTCTGAACAACCATAACCATGTCCCACAAAATCCTGTAATATTAAAGGTCCAGAAGAGCTTCAAAGTGCAAGCATGACTGCTCATCTTGACAGTGAATGAACAGATGGAGAAGATGAGAAAAATTAAATTGTCACACAAAGAAATTAAAGCTGTCAGAAAGAGTGCGTCTTTTGGCCCTGTGGTCATATTCACCACGTTTCAAATGATGTACTGTGTTTTACTGCAATTTTGTGGTTGAAATGACATCTTTAACATTTTTAGAATAAGATATCTGACTTATTTGTCTTGCTAAGGTTAATTTCATATCTAAAATGATAAAGAAAACTAGGCCTATTTATTATTTATTTGAAAAAAAAATATTTATTATCATTTATTTGGGGGAAAAAAGTCAAATATGTGGCTGTGATGTAATCCCACAGCTGTGGGACAGTCATAATTTTGAACAACTGATCAATCAATTTTACACAATTAATATAATTTAAAAAAACTTTAAAAATATATTTTTTTTCATGTATGTATACTTATTTTTGTTTGATTATTTATTTATTTATTTATTTTACCTTTATTCCTTTAGCAGACCTTTTTATATGAAAACAACTAACGTGTTGTTTTTTTATATATAAATAAAGTTTAATTATTTATTTGACTCATAAATAGAATATAGCATAATGTGCTTTTTAAATAAATAAAATGCATATATATATATATATATGCATGTATGTATGTATTTGACTTTAATAAATAAAATAATAAAATAAAATAAATTGTTAAATTATATTTAATTTATTTATTTACAATTATAAATTATTTAATTATTACTATGCAATTTGCAAGCTTTAGCGTTCACCTATTAGAGTGTCAATTACTTGTAGTTTCTCAATTGAGCAATTGTAGAAAAATAAATGTTCTTGGAAATTTTCTATCATGCCTTCCTCATTTACAATTGCTGTGTTCTGACTGACAGTTAGTTAGTTAGTTAGTTAGTTTCCAATATACAGCTGTAATGTTCAACAAAGAAGTTAATTTTTATAAAACCCTGCTGGGACATCAAAGTACTTGTAGTTGTAGAAACATGGACAGTATTGAATTATTACAATATAAGCCAAGAATTTACTAAAAAATAAAATAAATACCTACGGCCTACAGTGACTCCTCAAGCTTTGAAATTTGCTTTTCTTTAGTAAATCAAATGTCTGCTCTACTGTCTTCCAGCTCTTCTCCTCCATGACCCAGAAATCAGTATTAGTCCTGCAATTTTCATGTAGTCCCAGTAGTGGAGAGGATCAGAAAATGTGCTTCAGGATATTTGAGTATGTCCCATCTCAGATGTCCCGCTGATATAAATACATTTATGCTCTCCCAGGAACATGTTTGATGTTAAATGATAGGGGAGGCCATCACATGTGTTTTTCTATTAAAAAGAACATTCATTTAAGTCACAGAGTATCTTCCATCAAACCTGTGCGTGGCAGAGATGGTTTGATATGAAGTATGGAGACAGTTGTGGAAGACTGCTCTTCATCACTGTCACTTGTTCAGTGTGTTATTTTCCTCTATCTCAACATGTGAAGAGAATGGAGGGCTGTCAGTTTGATAGATGCCGGTATGACAGATGATGTGGATGATGGGTTCCCGCCACACGCTTCGTAGAAGCTGTTATGCTTAACGCAACTAAACCGAACCTCATCTGCTTCCTAATTTGGCTTTCAGGGGGTTTTATTTTTTCTCAGTAAGATCTGCAGTAGATCTAGATTGATGGAGGTGGATATGATTATCTAGCTGGCACCTTCACAGTTTGTTTATGCATTTTGTCTTCAGTTTTGTTTACTCATGCTTAATATTTATTGACTTATGTTTGCATTTTGCAAGTTTTAGTTTGCACATTTTAGATTAGAGATTGCTTGAAGTTTCTCTAGTGTGATTGTAGAAAAATATTGTAGAAAAATATATCATTCATTCATTCATTCATTCATTCATCCACTCATGATATTTGAGTATGTCCTTTCTCAGATGGCAGATTATTCATTCATTCATTCATGATATTTGAGTATGTCCTTTCTTAGATGCCAGATCATTCACTCATTCATTCATTCATTCATTCATTCATTCATGATATTTATGTCCTTTCACAGATGCCAGATTATTCATTCATTCATGATATGTGAGTATGCCCTCTCTCAGATGCCAGATTATTCATTCATTCATTCATGATATTTGAGTATGTCCTTTCACAGATGTCAGATTATTCATTCATTCATTCATTCATTCATGATATTTGAGTATGTCCTCTCTCAGATGCCAGATTATTCATTCAGTCATTCATTCATGATATTTGAGTATGTCCTTTCTCAGATGCCAGATCATTCATTCATTCATTCATTCATTCATTCATGATATTTGAGTATGTTCTCTATCAGATGCCAGATTATTCATTCATTCATTCATGATTTGAGTATGTCCTTTCTCAGATGCCACATTATTCATTCATTCATTCGTAATATTTAAGTATGTACTTTCTCAGATGCAAGATTATTCATTCATTCATTCATTCATGATATTTGAGTATGTCCTTTCTCAGATCCCAGATAATTCATTCATTCATTCATTCATTCATTCATTCATTCATTCATTCATTCATTCATTCGTGATATTTGAGTATGTCCTTTCTCAGATGCCAGATTACTCATTCATTCATTCATTCATTCAAGATATTTGAATATGTCCTTTCTCCGATGCCAGATCATTCATTCATTCATGATATTTGAGTATGTTCTTTCTCAGATGTCAGATTATTCATTCATTCATTCATTCATGATATTTGAGTATGTTCTTTCTCAGATGTCAGATTATTCATTCATTCATTCATTCAGTCATTCATTCGGGATATTTGAGTATGTATAAAAATTAATGTCAAGAGCATATAAAAAAACTCATAACCACCATTAAAAAACATTATTGTGTATAAATTATTTATATCAAATTGAACTAAAAATTTGTCCCAGCTGTTGCCTGTAATTGATTTATCAAATGTTGTTTCTGGTTAACACAAATGAGGATTTTCAATCTTATTTTTCATGAATAAATGTGAAAATGTTATTATATTGTATATAGGATACATTAAATGCTAGTTATAAATTAGCTTTAGCAAGGCAAACACATTAGGCATTTCTTTTCTTCCAAAAACACATAAAAATGTCATTTCCATACAAGAATGCTATTAAAACAATACATGATTTAAGATGATGTGGAAATTACATGTTACAATACAAAATAATGACAAAAATAACTGCTGGATATTTTGTTGACAGACAGATGAAAGTTGTAATAGTTTATTTTCCTAAAGTCCACAGCATAAAAAGAATGGTGTGTGCATTGTATCAGAACAATCCAGAATACATCAGCCTTTGCTGTCAGCTTTAGTGGTCATGTTTATAAGATGCATTATGAGAGTTTATACAGCTCCTTTATCTCCTTTGAGCAAAGGGCCATAATAATCCAATTCTGTGTTATGCTCATAGTCAGAAAATAATTGTGTCCCCTTCCTCTTGTTTTGATTCAAATCGGATAAAACAGTGGCACACAGTTTCCAGTGTTACCTTGTGTGTAATTACATGGTAGATGGTGCTAATTAAACAACAGCAAGACTGCTGAACACACTGCTTTAGATAGTATGACGCTCTGCTGGAAAGCTTAAAATAAAACAAGTCAAACAGTGTGCTGATGTTGTAATCCACAGCGAACAATAGCTCATTTATATTTCTTGGTGGTGGTATAAGAATAATAGAAGTAATAGCCGAGTAGCTGCTGTTAAAAAACAAAACAAAAAAACATTATTTAAGGCTGGAGATGAACATGCTTTTTCATTTTCTCTTTCTGCAGATTATATTGAAATGCCAATAGGTGGCAACAAGTTAATCACTGAATCACTGATTTAACCAATTCATTCAAAGATACTAATTTGTTCAGGAACAAAACAATTTCATGTATTTATAACTGACTCATTGAATCATTCACTCAGCTGATTTGTTCAAAAACACCATTTCATTTTGGGACAAAATGAGACCGTCCTTATGAGTAAGAGAACTTGAGAGAACTTGATGGGAAATAATACAAAAAGAAAAGAAAAAGATTACTTTTAAAATTAATTTAAGGTCTAGGTTTAATTTTATTTTGCCAGCAAATAATTGTACCAGCAAATAATTTTATTGGCCAGCCCTAGTTGCATTCTGTGTACAACTATGATATCAGTTCCAAGCAGATTGTAAAATGGTATGTGTGTGTCTCCATTTGCTTCCCCTTTGTAATCTTTAAAGCCACTTAGTGTCTTGTCATTTAATCTCCCCTGTCTGTTGGACCTTATCTGTCCATTATGTCTCCACTCAGACTCCAATTGTCCCTTGCGGGGTGGCCTCTAGTTGTGTCCATCTAACTATCGCAAAATCCAGTGTCAGGCAGTACAAGCTTCCCTGCCTGTAAATGCTAGCAGTAATTGTACAATAAATATATTGTACTACACTACTGTAAATGATCAGAGTCTCACAAATAATCTATAAAATAATTTATTTATTGTAACACACTAGAATATATGCCTGGAACACATATTATTATGACATTTTAGCACAGTAACAGCATTTGATGAGCAGGTGGTCTGATATGCCATCATGGCTGTGTAACGTTATAGCTCTGTTATCATAGCACCCTGATGCATTTCATCATCTTTCATGAGGGAGATGAGTGCTGATGGACAAATTCTCCACAGTTCGTTTTTATTTTTTATTTTTTCCTACCAGCGAGTAATTTTCATAACAGCCTCAAGTGTCCTAAAATGCTGTTTAAAGCCAACCTCTGGCTGGCCCTTGAGGCATCCAAGCGTTTGCCTTAAAGGGATAATTCACCCAAAAAATGAAAGTTTTCCATCATTTATTCACCCTGAAAACCCATCCAAGTTAGAACACAGACAATGGAAGTGAATGGTGAACATATCTCTCAAGTGAAAGCTAAAGAAATCTTGCATCCAAGTATATAAACGGTATGAGCTATTTATAAGCTGCTTTTATCGTGGTTTTTAGAGCATGAAGACTGATGGTCTTCATCTATTTTCATTGTATGGAAAAGAGCAGCTCGGACATTCTGTTATGAAAGTGTACTGTATTGTAATGAATATTCCAGAAGTCAAATATAAAGTTGAGGATGAAGTGGAAATTGCAAAAGAAGAATATTCTAAACAGTATTTACTCAGGATTTATCTTTTGCGAGTTTTCCAAAGCTATTCCTATCTTTGATCTTTTCATTTCATCTTTTCCTTTTGTGAGAGCAGATTTGACAAGATGCAAGTTTACCTTTTGATGTGCTATTTACAAAAAAAAAAAAAAGAAGAGATCCATTATAAAAAAAAAAAAAAGATCTGTCAGTATAGGCAGGCATAGTCATAATTACACTTTTCAAGCATAAGTTGTTAATGTGGCTTTAAATGTTAAAAACATACTTCATAGTTAATGTGATGAACTACTCCTGTCCATTCCCTATTTCTGTGTGTATTGATCTGTTTCAGTCACATTACTTTTTCATTCATTCGCCATATTTATGACCATCAGCGGGGCGGAGTATGATGGTTAACACAAAATGAGATATCAAGGAAAACTGTTGATTACTGGATTTGAACAATTCCGGGTCCTAGATCTAAAATTAGCACAGACCCAAATCAAAATTTGCAGGCATGTTATATTTAATCCATTTCCATTCATTGAATTTTTTTTTTTTTTTTTTTTTGCGCTAAATATGACGAATAAGTCTATGAAACATTTCAGCAAACAATAACTTAATACGTACTGAGCAACTAGACACAACAATGCTTAAATGCTCTCTCTATTTTTACTCCACCAATGGAAACAGTAACAAACAATCAAAGCAGTCACTTTGAGTAGACAACCGTTTCTGAATGATTCAATACTTTTGAACGAATTGTTTAAACAAATGACTCATTTAGTCTGTCCTGACAAAATCAGACATTTTTCTCCACCTATAGCATTCTGGACAGAGAGATTGCTGCAAATGCTAAAATCTCTTCATCAGTATCCAATGAGACACTCAAGAAGATATAGCCAAGGTGCTCCCAAGAACCAAGTTTTGCATAACCAAACATAAAAAAACAACAAAAAAACAGCACGTTAGTTTACTTTATTTTCAACTAGAAGCTTCAAATCCCTTCCCAGAATATACAAGGTTACACACTGGCATATTTATCATGTCTTTTGAGTGTTTCACACCTCACGGATCAGATGTATAGAGCAACCTGATTGACATTTTCTTCGCCTAAGGGATTATACAAGTGTTTTAAAAGGCGACTCATTGAGGGGCAGCAGCGAGAGAAAAAACAAACAGATCACAACAAAGAGCAGCCTTATAACACGACTATAAAACACCACAGCAGGTATATGAGGTAAAAAGCCCATCTCATTAAAAGCTGCCAGATCTCCTGCAATCCCAGAATTGTCCATTAAAATGATTAAAGAGAACGGGGAGCCTGCAGGCAGTGGGGGTCTGTCAGAGAGCAAAGAGCTATGCACGGACGTGAGGTGAGCACCTTGGAGACATTGCTATTATGGACCACAATAGGAATGGTATTTGATGTCCATGTAGTCCTGTTGGTTTCCTACTTGGTAACTATTACAGAATTAGTGTTTTTTATTATTATTATTACTATTTATTTATTTATTTTTATTGAAGTTATGGATAAAGATGTGTGCTCCTTGTTCGAGTTATTTATAAAAACACACCATTTCTATTTATTACATATTTTTTAATATATATATAATTTTTTTTCATCCCTAATTCATAAATTCACCCACGCTCAATTCATATGACAAATTCATTCATCCTGATATTATTTCCACAATGGTGGTGCACCGCTGCAGACAGGATGAGGAGGAGAAGAATTGTTGAATAAAGTCATTATTTTTGTTTTCTTTATAGACCATTTCAACGGATATTCGGTGGTATAAGGAAGTGACGTGAACACCCAGATGTGTTTGAGAACTTGAGGATGAAATGCAATGTAGTACTCAAAGCTGCTCATGGTAAGCCTGGTGATTTTGATATTGATCACATTAATAAATTTGCTAGAAACAGTCTCTGTTTTTTGTTTATATGCAGTACTGGTCAAATGTCTGGACACAATACTATTTTTTTTTTGTTTGTTTTTGAAAAACCGTCTCTTATGCTCATTAAGCCTTCATTTATTTGAGCAAAAATACAGACAAAATCGGTAATATTGTGAACTATTACAATTTAAAATAATGGTTTTCTGTTTTAATATTCTTTATATTTATTCTGTGATGCAAAGCTGGATTTTGATCAGCCATTATTCTAGGCTTAAGTGTCACATGATCCTTCAGAGATCAGTCTAATGTGCTGATTTGATATTTGATTATTGTCGGTGTTGGAAACAATTGTGCTGCTTAATATTTTTTTTCTGGAACCTGTGATACTTCATACAGGATTGATTGATTGAAT
>JAUZSZ010000150.1:9414328-9426489 GCA_034780575.1 Labeobarbus marequensis
TTACAGTTTAACACATATTCACATAGAAAACAGTTAATTTAAATAGTAAAAATATTTCAAAATGTTACTGTTTTTGCTGTCTTTGGATCAAATAAATGCAGGCTTGGTGAGCAGAAGAGACTTCCTTCAAAACATTAAATCTCTTACTGTTCAAAAACTTCTGACAGGTCGTGTATATCAGTGTTTCTCAACAGTAAACAGAAGTCTCCTCTGTTTCTGACGTACTTGACATGATTATGTGCACCAATGATCTGTTCATATCGAGTGTAGACAGTCTGAGCCCATTGATCATGGCTCTATAGTGTGTGTGTGTGTGTGTGTGTGTGCACTGCTGTATAACACAAAGGTGAAGCAAATCAACAGTCAGTGCTTTATTACAGTGTGCTCAAACTCACCTTCTTCTTCATGGCTGTGCTGGACATCTCCCTGCTCAACTTCACTTTACTACGGTAAATCACTGTACTCCGCCGATCATCAACACCTGCAACGAGACCACAACACATCAGCACTCTTGTCTGACCGACTCCGCTTTTGTGAAGTTTCTGAATGAAATGATGTGTTCATACATAGGTCCACTTAACAATAAAGTAATATTTCTTTATAATAATTGCAATTCACGTGCATTTTAGAGTTCAGTCACTCCTGGACAGAATTATCCATATCAACTGTATGTGAATAAACGGATCAATCAGTCCAGAATTGACAGTGTTGAAATCAAGTTGAGTTGTTGTGACTCTGATTTTTTGCCTTTTTTCACACTAGAAAATAAAAAAAACGATTCCTGAGATTCTCCTAGAACTAACTACCACAGACATTTTGACTATTCAGCTTTTGGTGTGGCAGGTCACTATAATGTATATGATTTGGTGTATCATCATCATCATCATCATCATTATTATTATGTTCCAGTGATGTTTGACATCCACAGAGTGCCAGATTACTTTCGCCTTCATGTTGTTTTCTCATGTGAAACCTAACCAGCTTGTTCCTGTCAGATGTTTGCTATGGCTCATGCTACATGCTACATGCTAACGTTACTTGGTTTGATCTTTTGTACAACGCAAAGATAATCGTGTATTTTTGTGTGCTTTAAGTGCACAAATAAATGTCGAAGGCAGACAGTCACTGTGTCTTTGTAAGATTTTGTTTTTGTTTGTCACTTCGATACGATAATGACTTTCTCAGATCATCTCATATAACTAGCAAACGAAGAAATGAAGAGCGCTCCAGAAGCTGAAGTTAGCAACACTAGCGCGTCACTAAACACGACAGAAGATATTGCTGTCAATGCAGCTAATATTATAACATAATCACATACCTGATTAAACTCCCCATCGATGTTTACATCACAGTTCGCGTCTGGTGACAAAGAGCACGTGACTGTCTCGCGATGACTTGCTCAAGTGGCGTCACGTGACTCGAGGGTGACGAAAAGAACAAATGAAGCAATGAAGAAAAACCAAAGTATATCATGTACAACATAAATAAAAATTAAACCTAAGCAACATATTGCAAGAATTTGAATTACATTTTTAAATAGCTCAAAACTTGTAGCAACTTTAATAAATCTACATGTGTGTTAACTACCTGTAATCAAAATATTATTACACACACACACATAAGAAACTCTTTGTTTTGCATAAAACACCCAAAATAATAATGTAGTAATCAAAAGCAGGTATTGCATTCTTTGTAACTAACATACATTCATACATTCTGCCCCAAAAGCACTTAATAATAATAATGCAACCGTAAGATAATTATTTTAAAAATATTTTTATTAAGCAGATTCTTCGTTGATTATGACACACATGAAAAAACAACAATTGTTTTTTAACAACCATAAAAAATAAAATAAAATAAATACAATTAGGCTATACAAATAATCAGAACAACACCTTTTCCCCTTCCCATCCCAAACTATCACTCAAAAACTGAATGAATTAATTATAAAATATCTATCAACAACAAAGGAAAGGACAGGTTTTGTATATAATTTATACAGTAAAAATATGCAGTATTTCATTCTTACATTTGATTACAGTTTCTGTATAATGTGCTCTTAGACTTTTTCAAGCAGCCCCAAAGAGCAGAGAAATTCAGTTTATTTATTATTTATCCGTTCATTAAAGAACTGTTTTATAATAAAATAAAGAAGCAGTCACAGCTATGAGTGTGTGTTCTGTCTTTACTCATTCTCTTTCTTCACATCTAGTGGCTGAACAATGTCCCGCAGACACAAAGACGTTTAACCAAGCTGTTTGTTTGTGAATCCTCACACTCCTTCTAAGATGAGTTTGTTCCCCAAATTGATCAGCAAAACTAGTAACCATGTTTTTTTGGTTTTATTTGTAGTAAAACCATGGTTAATTTTGTTAGGGCTTTTAATACCCACCCAGTCCTTCTCTTTGATTTGTGGTAGCTTGGCTCCTCTCTTTTTGTCAGTATACTATTGCTGCTTATGTGCCAGTGTTTTTGATATCAGAATATATCTTTGTTTATTCAATGTAGTGCACATCTTACAGCCTTGCAGGAGATCTAAAGGTGTAGCTCCTATGATATCATGCGGTGTTGCCTGGAAACTACATAGAAATTTGTCAGTCGATTTCAAAGGCTTCTTTTCCTGAATGCATTGCTTCAACACCATAGCTTTTCATTCTTGGTCCTGGAGAGCCACCGTCCTGCAGCGTTCAGCTCCAACCCAAATCAAACACACCCGAACCAGCTAATCGAGCTCTTCAAGGGGCTGTTTCATTAAACACATCCACCAAATAAGCCAAGTTTATTTCAGTTATTCTGACTTACTGTTGCTTGGTTTGGTTCAAAATAAGCCAGACTAACTGAAATAAGCCTGGCTTATTTGGTAAACTTGTTTCATGAAACAGCCCCCAAGATTACTGGAGAAATCCCATGCCACGTCCAGTCTAGTGTAGATAGGTATTTTGTATTTGTTTATGTCTTGTGTAAATAAATTGCACATGGGTTCTTTAAACTCACCTTCAGTGGACATTTGTTACATCCACCTACTAAAATACTATAATTTGGGAATACTGGGAACAACTGAAATAATCAGTGGAGTATCTTCAGTATTCAAAACTGCATCACTCTGGGGAGCATCCTTATCTGCTTCATATCCACATGCTTTACTGAGGCAGCAGACCTGTTAGTTTTATGAGTGTAACTTTTTCATTTCTGTTTTCACAGAGAAGTTATTGAAGCCCTTTAAATTAGAATAAAGATGGTGATTATTAATGTTGAGATGTTAGCTTAAAATGTGATCACATTTTGTTGTTTTTGAACAAACCAGAAAGCATGTAGAAAATGTTATAAAGAGAAATAAAAAAGGTGAGTGCCTAAATAACCATTATGTTACACTAAATGTCACATAATTCATATAATAACTTTTCCTGCAATTGCAGTTGATAATAATACAGTTTGTTTACATAAATCTGTAAAGAGATTTATCTACATTACTAAACATACGGAGAGAAACACATTTTTGTGATTAGTTATCATCCAGTGGCCCAGAAAAAAGCTTGTCGATTAGTTAGTATGTGAGGTTGAAAAGGATTTGATAAATGATGATTTTGTGAAGGAAAAATAACTATATTGACTAAATTCAAAGAACACAAATAAAAGATTGGTTGTGTAATGTGGTTAAAATAGATTCTAAAAGAAGAAGAAGAAAAACTAAACTAAACTTAATTTATTCCAGATTTGTTTTTTGCACTATACTAACAGTTAATATTAAGGATGCTATGCTGAAATGTCCTTAAAATGACCCATTGAGTGGAATGCAAGGAGACATTAATAATTAAAAATATAAGGACATGAAAAAGTAAAGTTGTGAAAATCTGTCCTCTATTTCCCAAAGGCATGAAAGTCTTGAAGGTTTCTGTGATGCTGACTGTCAAATTGTTGCTGATGATTATGCAGTACAGTGTATGAATAGTGTTTTTCATGTTAAGTCAAAACATGACCAGTCTTTAAAACTCATATTACTGTCATTTTATTCAGACATTTTTATATAAAACCAGGAAAATTAGATTTGGGTTTAATGCTATCACTTCCCGTATGTTTCAAATGCTACTATTTCATATAGCCTATGGAATTATGGAAATGTTCATTAACAAAAATTTCCCCTTTAACAATAACAAGGAAGCACATCATAATTAAAAAAGTTTAAATAAAATCCCAGGATTCCCGACAACATAAAATATAAGAGAAAAGTCTCAAAGCCAAAAATATACTTAAATACACGTTTTCCAGATTTATTTCACCTGGATTTATTTGTGACCCTGGACCACAAAACCAGTCATGAGGGTCAGTTTTTGAAATTGATATTTATAGCTTTATTAGATTTATAGATTTATTTATCATCTGAATCAAAAAATAAATAAAAATATTGAGAAAATCACCTTTAAAGTTGTCCAAATGATGTTCTTAGCAATGCATATTACTAATCAAAAATTAAGAGTTTTGATATATTTATGGTAGGAAATTTACAAAATATCTTCATGGAACATGATCTTTACTTAATATCATAATGATTTTTGGCATAAAAGAAAACTCGATAATTTTGACCCAGTGTATTTTTGGCTGTTGCTACAAATATAACCCAGTGACTTACTGGTTTTGTGGTCCAGGGTCACACATATAAAATTAGGGCAGTATTTATCTGTCACAAAAATAATAAAATGTAATATTTTGGATGACATTTTATTTTATATTTATAGTAATTGCAGAATTGTAATAGCTAATAGCTACTGTACAAGCTATTAATTAAGATGTTTTTAATACAAGGTAATAAAAAATAACTAATTACATTGAAGCTGTTGGGAAACGGGAAAATATCTTTATAAATGATAATCTAGTAGTATTTTTCTGGTTCAGAAACAATGAGGAACTAATTGTGGGTGACAGAAAATAAACTTAGAATAAATAGAGTACAATGAAAACTAGAATACATAATGTAGTCAAAGCACTATGGTGAGCAGTAAGATATAGTGAAATATTTTGCTACAAAAAAGAAACTTTTGTGCAAGAAAACAAATCATTTATTTGACCAATGAATCTTTTTAATTAACGGATTCAATAAATTGGACCTCATTTGAATCTTTTCTCTGTACAGCTTGAGCTTGGATACAATAAAAAGAATAAGTAGCCTGTTATCCAAAAAAACCTAGTGCAAAGTCACTTGTAAGTTATTAGCATTGCTCCTTTTCGTTAGTTACTCCCCAAAACTGAGCACCAGGAGCACAAGCAACATGCAGATAAACTAAAATTCATGATTTTCTACCTGCGTGGCTTTAACAGTCATTACCAGAACTAAACTGCAAGAAAACTCTTGACTCTGATTTCAAAAGAGCCCAAGAGAGTGATGAATGGAAACAGGACAAAAATACAATATCTCTTCCCACAGTCACTCGCTGCCCTGGGTTCTACTAATCCAAGCAGAAATGGGCACAAATGCTCTTAAATTGACATTCCGTGTGTGCCAGTAAGCCCTCCAGAAAGGCACAGGATTTCTTGGGCCTCTTCAAAGCTCTCAATGCTGCCTATTGGTGGATATCCTGCAGTGGCAGATGGTAAAAAAAGCAAGATGATAGACACAGCACCTGTGGGTTTCTTCCCACGTGGGTTGGGAACCACGGGGAGATTATTTTTTGACTCTTACTACCTGTCAGCTTAAATTTTTTCTTTTCATCCAATTTTCCACCTCCACAGAAGTAAATATCAGTTCGCATATAGAGAAAAAAAGCCCAGAAGGTCCAAATAATTGATAAAGGGTTCTTGATTGTTTTTTCAGTCAGCCATGAATTATTAAAACTGGACTCTTAAAGGGTTATAGGTAACAATGGGTTGATGGCCACTGTTAAACTCACCATTTGGTGCACCAAATGGGAGAAATTAATAGGGATTGGATTGCATGTGGGAATTTCGATGCCCTACTCGTTCAGGTTCCAGCAATATCAAGCCAGTTTGATACCCTAGGGAAGGCTATTGAAAAATATTGAAATAAGAGAACATCTGATATATAAGATTAAGGGCTCAAAGTAATCCTTTCTCTATTTCTCTCTCTCTTTCTCCCCAGCATGAAAACTCTCACTTTTGAGGTATCAGGTTTTCATCTGAGGTCTGCTCATATATACAGTCGCCGATGACATCATGACACCGGTCCTTAGATGAGATGGGGATCTTATTTGTCCTCATAAAACTTTCAGAGCCTTATCTGGGCTTCCAACTAGAAAATTATGACCAATACGTGATGGTCACGACTAGAAGATTGAGTGCGTCTGTGGGAAAAAAGGGTTACCAGATGAGTTACACGTCCAGCAGTCCTGCATTTTGATAAAAAGGGTTGGAAATGAAAAGCAAAGCCAACCCTGAGAGCGATGTAGAGTACCTATTTTCATGCATAATTGATGCCTTATCAGTGTCTCCGTCTCCAATGTACCACCCTTTCTGATAAGCCTGACAGCTTAGATGTGCCCATAGCCACAGACCAGCTGCTTGGCCAGGGCTGAGATGGATCAAATGCTCAACATTGCACTCCGATTACCACACTGGTACTGTCAGCGTGCGTGTATGTGTGTGTGACACACTGTTGCAGCCAATGCTCGACTTGGTTCAGCTGTGAATTGCATTTGTCTGAACAACTTCGGAAGCAATGAAGCAGAATTAGATGAGGTCTGCTGACTTGATTCACTTTGATAGGCAAATCCTGCTTTTGCTGCTTCCAATCGCATAAAAGACACAAAGTCATTTCACAGTTGTTTCATGAAACATCGGCTGTTGAAAATGAAGCAGTAATGAGGAATGTTCAGACGTAAAGTTGATATGCCTACGCCTTTGTCTGCTTTGAATTAGGAGAAGGAAATAACAGCATGCCAGGTATCTACGGTTTCAGGTATCTAGTTAATTGCCATGTGTGATCATTTGAAGTCTCTCTGTTGGCCGTGCCTGACTTACTATCAGAAATAACACAAACTTTAATTGCCCTCACTGTGTCGGTTAAAATTGTCAGAATGTCAGAAACTTAAATCAAGCAATTAGAATATAAAATGGAGCATTTTAATAACTTTATAGTTTAGTATTAGTCTTTTATTCATTATTATTAGTAGGCAACTCTTATAATTGCATTTTATTGTTTTTACTCTTATTATGCTTGCAAAAAACATTTACATGCAACATGCATAAACAAAACATATTAAACATATATACAAAACATACATATTTTTTATTTATTTATTTTTCCAGAGGTATTTTACGTTTCTAAATGATCAGGTGACTTTTTCCTGAAAAATTATTTTACAAAACACTGCGGTGAAACTGATTAGCACAGTCTAACGCATACCTTGAGTTTCTCTCTTTAAAATATTATAATAGTTTTCGCAAGAGGCTGCTGGTGGCTGGCCTTGACTTTTAATTGTTGGTTAACTCCATTACCTTGGACTTGCCATTATGTAATCAAAGGCACAGATGTCAAAAGCTGTTAACTCGGATTTAAAAGAAATGTTGGAGACTTGTGGCTTCAAAAATGTTGGCTACATGGTCTGACAGGAAAACGAAAATGAAAGAACACAATTACAACGTAAATTTGAGGTCGGTAAAAGGTCAGATAGAGTGACAGCTACACTCTCATCTACATAGTCTGTGCACCCCAGGGGGTGGAAAAAACCTCTAGAAACATGGGAAAATTAAACTTTTTATGTGAACAAGCAAACAATTTCAGATGAAATCACTGCACTGCAATCACTCATAGAGAATTTAATGTCTTCTTTTTTTTTTTATGTATACTGCCAATGAACTAGCCAGGTCTTATTTCTTCTCTCAGATATTCAAGCAAGTTCCTCTCAAGAAACCAGTGAATCCAGTGATGTAGACTCAAGACTCAAGAAAAAAAAAAAAAGACTTTGATTTCTAGAGACACAGTGTGAGCGTGGAAGAGTTTTGCTCTCTGAGAATACAGCGTGGGTGTCCTATCTGCATGCATTAATGATTTTCATGTAACCCCAAAGTCATCCTTCAGTGTGAGTATATTGTGTTAATAAGCATATATACCTTTCAGAAAGCATCATTCCTCCATGTTGGCCATATCATCTTATGTAGAATTACTGTATCTAAAAGCAAGTGATAATTTTTAAAAGCCTATTAACAGTGAACTCTTATCGTAATATTTTACGGTTTCGCAAAAACCTGGGATTTTTTATCATACCTATTCTAGAGCACAAGATAATAACCAGCAGAAGCACTTGTGTGTTATCTACATTTTTAATTTCCTAAGTATATATCTTCCTTTTGCTCATATATTAAGTGGGGTCAAACGTTTTGTGTAGTTGCCACATATAGTACCCTTATTAGTACATCATTTATTGTACACATTTTTATTGATCTCTGTATGTTGAGAGCATTTAGCACACTAGAGGAAAAGAACGGCACACTTTTGTAGATTATCGATGTGTAAGTGTTCTTCACCTGTGGCTGGTAACTCATCTCATTGACAAGCACAACAGAACTGTACGTAGAACAATCTCAAGACCTAGAAAGACCTTGTGAAGTACAGGATGACGCACACTCACTAGAGAGTTAGTTTATTAAGTGCAAAAGGAAGAAAGGAAGTAAGGAAAGGTACAAGGAGGAAAGTTTGAAGAAACAAAAAAGGAAGGAAGGAAGGAATGAAACAAGAATAAAGAAAGGAGCTCAAGAAAAAAAGGAAGAACGAAAAAATGAGGTAAATGAAGGAAGATTGGAAAGGAAAGCGGGGAGAAAGAACACAAGAAGGAAGGAGGAAATAAAGGAAGTAATGATCCAAGAAGAAATAAGGAAAGTACACAAGATGAAAAAAGGAAGGGAGGAGGAACACGGGAAGGAAAAGGGAAGAAGAAAGTAGGATGAACACAAAAAAGAGGAATGAACAAAAACAGATAGAGCACAAGAAGAAGGGAATGAAAAACAAGAGGGAAGGAGGAAAGGAAAAAGACCACAGGAAAGAATGAAAACAGGATGAATGAAAGGAAGAGGGTAAAATAAAAAAACAGGAAATAAGAATGTGAAAAGGAAGGAAGGAAAATACGAGGAAAGTATGAGGAAAAAAGGAAAAAACACCTGAAGGAAGTTGCAATGGAAAAAAGAATAAAGGCAGAACACAGGAAAGAAGGAAGGAAGCACACAAAGAAAGGAAGAATATGATTAAAGAATATAGAAACTTTTAGAAATGTATTGTCTGTTATCTTTTACGAATGGAAAAATGGACAAATGAATGAAATAACTTGATCTGAATTTGAAGCAAGCAAATTAACAGAAAAGTTTTTATGCATTATTTCATCATTCAAAGTCAATTTTCATACCTGAGTGATGTGAAAACTCCCATATGTTGCGATGAATAGTCTTCTCTTACCATTTCACTGAGACCCTGCACTTCAAGAACCATGAGCTTTATATTCACTCCATGTCCTTGGCTGAAATCTTCAGTAAAAAATCTCATAAAACATTTCTCATGTTTGAGTGTGGTGAGGTGAGTTGAGGATTTGTTGAAGAAAGCAACAAGATGATCAGTTTTTATTTTCTTTCTCGCTTTAATCCAAGACCCCATCTTTCAGTCCCAACAAAAGATATCCTGAGGTTCTGTTCCCAATTGTTCCCATTCCATGAAAAGCAGTGTAATTTATTTATTTTTTTCTGCAACACATGCGTATTGAGAGTTACTATTTGTGGTCTTAATAATACAAATATTTCACCCCCCCGTCCCCAAATATTGCAAGTTCTTCTATTGCCTGATATGAAATGGACTTCGGGGCAGCATAAAGTTAAATTAACATTAGGAAAGTTCATGGGAACGGGAGTCTTGGGAGAGCAGTGTGGAAGTCTTGCTGAGAGTCTTAATTAAAGATCGGTGTACTCAGGTGTGAGGCATCAACAGCTCAAGGAGAGTAAACAGCAAGCTAATACAGACAGGGATTAAAAAGATCTGTTTCTTTATGGGAAAATGTCAGATATGTGCTATTTTGGACCATCAACGTCTGCAAATCGCTCTGGCTTTATAGTTTTGTTTCTGCTGGAGGCTAGCCAAACATACGAGGAAGGAGTCCTCCACACCTGTTCGCTCCTGCTGAAACACAAACAGAATTAGAGTAATATGAATCCACGTTGTACCTAGTGCAAATGTTTCTAACGGAAGATTAATAAGGATTAACAATGTAGAGAGGTTAAAACAGCAAGCGTCCTCTTGGGGATAAAACACAGTCTTGTTCTCTTCGCCAAAGGACATGAGTTTAACAAGCTGGCGCCGTGGTTCCATTGGGTTGTCGATACTCTGGGCATTGAGGCCATCTAGCCTGACCTCTTCTGAGCTTTCCTTACATCATCTCACTCTCACCAGATTCACTGTCCATTCCGGCAATGAAACCGGACACAGCGACAGCTCGAGATTTCTGAGAGCTCCTCGAAAATAACTACCGAGGAACCTCTTCTACCATCTCGGCTAATAGGGCTGGAGGAGAACAGAGGGCTCTGCTGTCTGATGAGGTCATTCCGGAGTGAAGCCGACACGCACTTGTGACATATCAAGAGACATCCAGATCAAAAGCAGAGATCCGAGATGAGAGGTCTGGTCTGAAGCCACCAGACTTCAATCTTCAGGGTTGTTTCAGGCAAACTGCTGGTTTGGCGGAGCGACTAAAGCATATAGATGTTGTGGGTGTAAACTTACAAGGGACCTCAGGAATAGTCATGTTCTGTTCTTTTTGCCTCTGTGGGTGAGAGGATACTGTCTTACAGTCTTGCAGACATGCTGTGCGTGGACAAGTAAGCGAGCTTAACTAGCCTTAGAGATGAGAAATGAAAAGTAAACATATTTTGGGAGCAGGAATTTATCATTGTGTGCACATTTTAATCACATTTCAAATCTGCTATCGACCATGTTTTCCTGCTACATTATGTGGCTGAGCTTTGAGTTTCCTCACACTATCTATATTTCATCAGATCCCCCTCCTGCCCTTCTGGGCCGTAAAGTGAAGTTTATATATTACCCATGATGCACCTCACTAGAATCCTGTTATTAGATTTATGCCGTTTCAAGTGGCCTCCGGGAATGTAAATTAATAGAGTGAAGGGTGGTTTGCATCTTATATCATACTTTTTCTTCAAGACCTCCTCAAGATTCAAATATTGTGCTTGCATTCCTGTGATGCCACCCTGTGAAATATATTGCAGCTAAACACATAATCTGTAATTATCTAAACAATGTCTCATTAAACTCTAGAGACTAAGGGAAATAGCTTTGTTTCTGAATACTGAGTCAACATGGAAGATCATGGCAGATTGTATTTTCATTTGTGAGTAATTTCCCACTGTAGCTCTGTCGCACAATCTAAGCATTGTTCTGTTTGTTTGAGCATCCCCGCTGGCAACAAAGCAACACTGGCTCATCCAATAGCATGAGTTGGGGGCGTGGCTAATTTGGTTGGCACAACCTGTAATAAACAAGGTGAGTAAAACAAGTAAAGCCTTTATTTTATCTTATATTTTCAAAACATTTTCGCAATTCTGTTTGGTTACTCTAGCATTTAGCTCATCGTGACTGTCTACAGAATATTCTAAAAAGAAACAAAAAAAGAGGATTTTACACACACTTCAATCCACATACATGAGTTCAAGTTACTGTATAAATAAATTCTTCCAAAATTCTATACTTAAAGGGAAAGATTCAGAATATTCTAGAAATACTGAAAGCAACCTATTGGTGAGTGTTTTTTATCTGGTTTTCCAGTTAAAATATTTAAAAAAAACCTTACAACATAAAATGAATTAATAGCTAAACTGTGTAACTGTGTATCATATTGAGTATTCAGATGTTTTCTTAGATTGTATCTTGCATGTAACTCTTACTGCATTTAGTTATTTATTTATTTATTTTTACATATTTTTTCTACAATATACAATCCCTGAAAGCAGGGATAGTTCCCCCTAAAATGAACATTCTGTCATCATTTACTTTCCCTCCTTTTTTAACACCTCTGATGTAGAAAACAAATGGAAATACTTTGAAAAATTGAATGTCAGTTGGGTCCAGTCTTGTTTTTAACTTTAATTGTTTGAGCAAAAATCTGTTTTATTTTATAAAAATATCTAAAATATGTTTAAAATTAATAAATTAAATA
>JAUZSZ010000150.1:9584457-9601164 GCA_034780575.1 Labeobarbus marequensis
ACTTTGCCAGAAATGTAGTCTAAGAAACAGGTGGCTGTCCAAGTTGGTGTGTGCACTCAATTTTTGGCTTTTTTTGCCTTTATTTAGAATTGGCTAATTAGATTGGACAGGAGGCAATATGGAAAAATGGGGGATGGGATTGGAAAAAACACAAACCGGTACTCGAACTGGGTCACCCAAAGTACATTGTTGCTACAGTACATTTCAGTACATTTTTTTCTCACTACACCACCAATAATACCAAATATTAGGATTTTGAAATGTGTCAGAATATCAGAATTAATCACTGAACAAATGCAAATAAATACTTAGCATAATTATTACCAAAAACTGTTAGTTTTACATTCACAGACGGCATGAACCACCCACAGTCAGATGCATATTGCACACAAAACTGGAAAGCACTTGCTCAATATGGCAAACTCTAATCTGACAACTTCCAGGAGTAAGGGCTCACAGTTTTTTTTTTATTTTTTTATCAGTCCACAGGGAAGAGAAGTCATGTTAAGGAACTGGTTGATACAAAAGCACTACAGGGCAGAATTTGGGATGACTAAGTCCATACGCTACTTTTTTCACTACAACAGTTTGTGGAGACTGATGCACATCAGAAAAATCTGTCCCTAAACAGCAAGTAAAACAAAAAAAATGGCAGTTGGTACAGTAGCTTTATAGCTTTACATGTCAGACAAAATGTCTCTTCCAGCCTGTTCTTGGTCAGATGCAGCTGTACTGTGGATTAGACCTCATGACATTTAGTCTGTTATTTTTATTTTTTGTTTGTTTTAAAAAACAAGACCACATTCAAATTTCACTGTAAATTTCCTATGTTGATCTGGCATTCACAACACAAAAACAGAATAAATCCACAAAGAACATTCTATGTCCTATGGGCCTCAGAAGGAATAATTCACCCAAAAGTGAAAGTTTGCTGGTAATTTACTCACCCTTATGTTATCCAAGAAGTAGGAGATTTGGAGAAATTTAGCATTGCATCTCTTGCTCACCAATGGATTATCTGCAGTGAATGGTTGCTGTCAGAATGAGAGTCCAAATAGCTGATAAAAACAACTCAATAATCCAAGTACACAAGAAATCCACACAACTCCATCAATTAACATCTTGTGAAGCAAAAAGCTGTGTGTTTGTAATAACTATATTCATCATTAAAACCTATTAATGTCACACCATTGCCTTCGGCTAGAATATTCCTCTATCCATAATCCTAAAAAGTCTTCTATCTGTTATATTGCTTTCTCCAGTGAAAAAAGTCATCTCATCAAAGAGAGGACAACAGGGGATTGACTTTTTTACTGGAGGGAGGTTATGTATTATGGAATTTTAAAACTCTAAATGGCTTAAAATTAAAATGCCTTTGTGATAGATTTATTTCTTACAAATTTTCACAAAACTTTAACAGATGGACTGAAGTAGTATGCGTTGCTTGTGGATCATTGTGATGTTTTTATCAGCCTCATTCTGATGGCAGCCATTCATCGGATCCATTGGTGACCAAATGATGTATTACTAAATTTCTCCATGTCTGTTCAGATGAAGAAACAAACTCATCTATATCCTGAATGGCCTGAGGGTGAGTAAATTTTCAGTAATTTTTTTCATTTTTGGGTGAACTATTTCTTTAACTCCCTTTAAATCACTTTATCTCTCTTCAGAAGTGTCTGTAATGGAAATGAGTGGCTGTTCTGTTCTTCTCTCTCATTTCCCTTGTTTTCTAACCCATATTTGTGTGTATGCTTGAGCTGGTGTGTGAGAGGGAGGCTTCAGGAGTTACTTTGATTCTGCTGTCTGTCTCTGGCTGAATGTGTGCAGGTATAGCTTTGATACTGTGATTCTGTTCGCTGTGATTCTGTCTTACAGTACGTGTTGAACTCAGTGTGCAGTTGAAGAAGTGGCAGCTTTGTCTTTAATCCTCATCTATATGTTGCTTCAAAGCCAAGAATAATATTAACCATGCAGACACACACACACACACACAATGACCCGCTGTAAGTGTATTTGGGCTACAAGATATAGCTAACAGTCTCGATATTTATGAAAATGAAAAGAGTGATTTGTTCGACATCATTCGACCAAACAGCCTTTGTAGCCAATTAGAATTCATGCAAGATGTCAAATACAATCAAAATCAAGTTAAAAAATAAGTCATTCTATGGAACTGTAAGCATAGAAAAAAACTGCAATATTTATTTATATATATTTGCCTCCAACATTTTAATACATGAAAATGCTGCACAGGGACTTCAGTGAACATTTTTGAGTGATGCCAGAAATGAATCATTGAATCGGTTCACTGAAATAGATAGTCTGATTGACCTAAATGAACTAAAACAAAGTGCAGCTGAGGAGATCTTTATTATTTGTTACTCTATGCTTTTAGCACCATACTTGATATAAATAGGCATTAAATGCTATCCGTGCTTGATGTTAAATCATGCAAGTATACAAAACCATAAACCATTAGTGACACTCAAAACTGTTTTTGGAAAAGAATAAAATCAGGAAAAAGGTGGCAATTCTGGTGGTAATATCTTTAAAAAGATTGGGGTCAGTAAGATGTTTTTTTTAAGCAATTAATACTTTTATAGGGGTTATGCACAAAAACTTCCATATTCTGTAAAACAGACCGCATCGCTTCCGGTTCTGGTCATTTTGTATGCTTCATTAAATATAGAGCTGTTTTACTTAAGAAACCTTCAAAGGAGACACCAAAGAGTATCATAAGTGACGTTCATCACATATGCAGATTGATATCTAAAAGTTTTTTTCTTCTCACAAACATTCTGATATTAAATTGAATAAAATGGCAACAGTAAAAACATAGCTAGGTTAGCTGATTACCTTAAAAATCCATAGATATTGCCATTAGTTCATACTACTGTTAATACTTTCTCTGACAAGAGGATGCAATAAGACCTGTTTTCCAGTTTGGTCAGGTGACATTCAACATATATCCCATTCACCAAGGATGCATTAAATTAATTAAAGGCACAGTAAAGACATTTAATATATACTTTTCAGACACCAGTTTCTTGTCACATTAAAATTGGTTGTCATAGTGACGACACTAATTTGTGGAGATTGATTTCTGAATGCATTATTTGTAAATTGACTTAAGATAAACATTTTGCACAATTTATTATCAGTAATATCATTGTGTTGCCACTAGATGCCTGTATATCCCTATGTAACAATCCCTAGTAGCTAAGACATTGCACATAATTTACACACAAATCACACATAAATTTAATTTTATTACATTTGGATTTGGATACATGTTTAGATACTATCAATGGCTACTTTTTGTCTTTAACTGTTTTTTTTTTTCAATTGTATTGTTGTTGTTGCTTGAAACATTGATTTAAAGTGTCAGTTATTGCATTATTAGTCAAACCTATAAAACCCTTTGTTGCCCCAAACTACATATCATTAAAATACTACTCATTTACGTGTGAACTTCCCCTTTAAATAACGTGACGCTCTGCCCTCTATGTGTATGACGCTTCTCCCATTAAGTGCTGTGTTAGAAGTGAATGAATTGATTCAGCATTTCGACACCTCCATAAGGATGTATTAAACTCGACAAAGCGGTTTAATAAAGGATGTATTGATCTCGTGAATTAGCGAATTTTACTATACCAATATTTTTTAATTGGCTGTTAAAGTTTATATGGGAATATTACATGACACGCTGATCCTTTAACAATGCATTGGCGCAAAAACGCACACATTTTGGACAAATCTCGCAACACGATTATCAACTGCCACAAATACTGCCTAAACAAAATGCTGATTTTGTGCACTTTATTTACTGTACCAATATTTTAAATTGGCCTTTGAACTTAGCTTTATTGCATGGCAAAACAAACAAAAAAAAACATTACCTTGCCAAAGCACTGACAGAGCCCATTGATTTAATGAGCTGTTAATGTTAATGGCGTTGATGAGCGCTCCAAATGCAAGCATGCAACAATCAGGCAGCAATTGACACCGCTCTGATCCAATGGCATTCAGGCATCGTCAGATTGACAGTACTCTTGCCCAGTGATGTTGGGGATCCAGTGGGGGCGGCAATCATATTTCAGGGTGACCGTGCCACTCTTTATCACAACCCTGCTAAAATGTAGCGCCAGGACGTGCGCTCATTGGTATTCCTTCAGCTGGTGGCGCCCTAGGCGACCGCCTAGCTCGCCTATGCCTAGAAACGGTACTGATTACAGCCATGCTGATATAGAGCTGATATAGATCTAATGGCGTAACATGTTACTAAAATCACTAACACACACAAACACAAATTAAACCTTATGTTTAACCATAGAGACATCAGAGTGAGTAGCAAATTCCAGAAGATCTGCTCTCAGTGGTTTCATGAGCGCTGTATGGCTGCTGATACAGTTACAATTAAATTTCCCCCTGGAGCTCACATCTCCAAAAACATTGAAGCAAATGTTTAATAGACGTTATCTTTATTAACAAACTGCATATTTGAAGTCTAAACAAGTACAGTTTCACCTAAAAAAAAATCTTGAAACTACATTCCGTGACAAAAACAGTATTATTTATGAAATTATACTGGATTTGAGTATCCGCGATGGCACTCACTGTGAGAAATACCGCAAGCGGAGTGATACAAACAGTGAAACGGTTGGAGTACTGTTATCACTAGAATATCACACTCCTCTCAGCCAATCAGATTCGAGGACCGGAAAGAACTGTTGTATATAATCTAATATAAACCATCAATATTGGCTTCATGTAAAGTTCTACACCACTTATAAGTGATAATGAAGGTTACAAAATCAACAATAATTTTATGATCTGAAAAATGTCCAGATTTTTCCATCTACCTGAATGAAGCTACAACTACTGTAGTACAAGTTTTGCCATCCCATGATTCCTGCAGTGAACTGGGACTCATAATGGAGAGGCTGTTGAAGGGAGCCATGGGCCAAAAGGTCACTGGTTCAAATCCCACTTAAGGCCCTCACTGACATATTCCGTCTGTCAGGGGCTCGCGCTCTAATAAAGTATGTTTAATTTAAAGGGGATGAAATGGGAAGGCTGCTGGAAACTCATCTGAGATGTCTGCACTCCCAGTCCCGTGAGGGATCCTTCACTGTGGGTCTTACACGTGTTTATGACTAAATCCACATCAGATCCTTGTCTTGGCATGCGTCGTCAGCGTTTCTGTGGCATTCACGCTAGGCGCTACAGCAGAGTGACTAATGAGAGAAAATTGTGTATTGTATTGAGTTGCTAGGCAACTCTTTGGTTTTTCCATTGAATCATTGAGCTACATCATGGTAGGAGAATACATCTCAGTTTCACTTCAGACAGTCGCAATTTACTCTCTCCAGCAACGTCGAGACCTCTAATGTAGAACAGCTGACAGTAGTCAGAGATTCAATTAAACTATTACAATGACATTCCGCGAGTAGCTCTCACTCCTTAGTTTTGAAGCACTGAGTTTGGACCAGAATTCACAAGCGTGCCACGCTGCACGCTGCACACAAACATGCCAAGAGCAGACTAAAATCACTTATACCAGTCTGATTGACTTGGCCTCTACACAATGGATTCTATGCACACTACAGTCTCCGCACTAAACGAGCTTCTGATACAATATTCTCCCATAGCAAACTGTGGTAGTAGCAAACTCTTTCTGTCATATTTCTAATAACTGTTGATCATAACTAATTATATTATTTTATTTATTTTATATGTTGAATATTATATCTATATATTAGCAACTATAGTATGCATAACATTTTAGTAATGCATTCTAAAAGCTTTAAATATGTTTAGTGTGAAGGTGGATCATAAATATTTCTTTGTCTTGTACCTCCCACAAGATTTAATTTTGTGCATATTTCTGTGACCACTGAGTGCCTCTAAATGCTGAAGCAATCATCTATAGACTACATTTATAGAAGGCAACATGTTTTTATAATTATAAGAAATAACCAGTTGCTAAATTTCCCTGTGGTTCTGGCATTGAAGAGAGAGTTCAAGAGAGTTTTGTTTGCAATACTTGGTAGAAATTTAAAAAGATATATCTTTGAGCACACCTTAATATTCCACTTTGTTTCAGAATTGAATTTTATTTCAGATTTGCTTGCCCATGTAAATCAAACTAACCATTGTTGGTCGTGTTATATACATATAGATGAACCTCTTCCTGTTTAAGTCAATGGTTCCTGGCTAGAATAGGTTGCAAAGTGGACAAGACTTCATGCTTGTAGACAAATGGGTTGAACATACTGTATATATAATTTTGGGCCAGTTACTGAAGTCTAACTTATTTGACTCATTGTGGCAAAGTGGCTTGAAAGATATTAACCTGGTTTTGCTTTTTATTCATACACGTTACCTCGTATTTCATCTCAAACATCTTCACTAGTACTGTTGTCTTTAAGATAACCTAGTACACTAACTTTTGGGGTAAAATATGTTTGTTGTGATGGAAGTGACATGACAACTGTGGTTTGATAATTTTTCATAAAATAATTATTAAAATTATTTATTTCAGTCTTTGTATTGTCATCAATGTAATAACTGCCTCAATGTAATAATTCATATTCTTCTAATAGATAGATAGGGGTATAATTGAACGTCTGAGGCTGGGTAAAATAATCACATCTGTAGTTAAAAGTACTTTGCAAAGTAGTAAAATAAATGTTGAAGGCTTGGTGAAATGTTTAAGAAAGAAAGTTAAAATCTGATTTGAAAATAAAATAAACAACAGTTCCCAGAGGATGAAGAAACTACTAGTAAAGTTATGAATAGTAACATCGGTTATCAGCAGATATGAATTTTTTTACATTTTTTTTTTACATTGCAGTCATCTAACACCCACATAAATTAACATAAAACATAAAAACACAAATAATTTAGATTTCCTTTCATAATATAATTTCATATTGTACATCATAATGTACTTAAAATTCAGTTGTACCATTTAAAACAACTGATTTTATTATTGTATTAATTTATTAATAGAAACAGAAAGAGAAATTAAAATAGAATAGAATGTTAATATCAGTATCTGTTGTAATATCTCTGCATCCACAGTTATGACGTATGTACTGTATTAGAGGCTGTACTAAAGGCTCGCCGTGTGTTTTTGCAGTGCTCTGCTCAGTGTGGACTAGGGCAGCAGATGCGGACGGTTCAGTGTCTGTCATATACGGGACAGCCCTCCACCGAATGTCCAGAGTCACTACGGCCAAACACCATGCAGCAGTGTGAAAGCAAATGTGACGCTACACCCATCTCCGGTGGCGACGGTAAGTCAATCACCCTTCCGCTAATCCCATGGCTTATGAGCGTTTCGTATGAACTGCATCTGGCTTTGATCACAGTGTTGACATTTACAAAGTTTGTGGCCTCTGCGTTCAATTTTGAATTAACAAAGGATTATATTGTTCTGTTCTTGCCTGTTATTAACTACCTCAGTTTGGAATCGAGACGGGACACTATTTAGGCGATCCTGGATTCAATAAAACTTCCATGACCCTCGCAAGATGGATCCCTATTCAGATTCCTTCACTGGGGAAGCAGCGTTAGATTATCTCTCCGAATGGACCCTAATAGGATTAGTTGTATCCTAATCAACAGCAGTGACAGAATGTCTACTTTCATTGTCGTCAGCCATGGCAGTTTAAAGAGTTTAATAAGGGAGACATATTAATTGAGGTAGGGCCAGTTAGCAGGATCAGCACACTGCCACACTAATGCAGATGGCCGTCTGCCCGCGCCGTGAAACAGGTCGCTCTCTTTTTACGCTTAGATGCTGTAATTACCATAAGAGGCTTGCGTCCAGGCCCTGAGTCATGGCTCCTTCACTCTTTTGAAGGAGAACTCAGAGTTTTGGCTTTGACACAAAGGAGGTCTATTAGCTTTCCAGTGCTGCAGGGTCATGCAAGATTCTGTCCCTGTCCTACAGAATCCCCCTTGGACCCAAAAAGAACTTTAACTGGTACTCTATTCAGTGCCTGTTTAGAAATCCCACAGAATCACCTTTTCATGTAAATGTAAATACAACATTTAATATCTTTTGACTGTTTGACAGATATCGGCATGTATTTGTGATGATTTCCCCAACAGCATAGTGTCACATTTGCGATTTTAGAACAATTAGTGGAGTGACTATCAAGCTGCTAGATTCAATTCAGATTTCACACCTAACCACAGAAATACCCTTGCTAGTCTCACGTAGCCAGACTTTCAGACTGACAGCTGAAGGTCTGGGAACTTTGGCTGCTTTGAATGGTCAAGGCCCACCCAAGAGGCCATTTGACTGACAGGTAAAGCAACCAATCACATTTTGTTTTGTTCCGCATCATGTTTTGGGGCGTGAAAATGTCGCTACAATAACAGAACAGTGTGTAAAACTCTCAGACTTATTTTAAAGATTCTATGGCGCAAACTTTAAATTTTTCTCATACAGTACTTTTGAAAATTCAACGTTTAGTTGATCCTGACAAGCGCTCATTGTCACAGTTGTAAACATGACAGCTTTCTTCTTTCGTGAGGGGGTTTGGTGCCACTGCATTTTTGTTTCCAGGCGGAACGTTAAAGAACGTGACACACACGTCTCCCGGAAATCCTGTGTAATTTAACCAATCTGATGAAGACTTCGAAACTCCTGAAGTGTTTCCAGATAAGTGTGCCATATGCATCAGACATTTAGCCAACGTTACGTGAGCGTGACGTCTGAGGCTGAGACTACATTATATCTTGTCGAAAATTATTATAACCGAATATAAAATGTGTAGTGTAACAATGAATTGATAAGTGTTATAATGTATTAACTGTGGTTACAATTATTCATGAGACTGTACAGTGCATTATAAGGTGCATTATAAGCAAGGCATAATAATGCATTAAAACTTCTTTTAGAATGCATTATGCATAAAGGCTTTAATTAAACCAAATGTTTTTTTGTTCTCTCGAAATTTTGTCTCTTATGCTCAAGGCTGCATTTACTTGATCAAAAATACAGTTAAACAGTAATATTGTGAAATATTATTACTATAAAAAAGTTTACTATTTGAATATATTTTAAAATGTAATTTATTCTTGTGATCAGAGCTGAATGTTCAGCGACATTACTCCAGTCTTCAGTGTCACATGATCCTTTAGAAATCAGTCTAATGTGCTGATTTACTGCACAAGAAACATTTATGATTATCATTGTTGAAAACAGTTGTGTTGCTTAATATTGTTTAAACCATGATTTTTTGGGGGATTATTTGATGAATAGAAAGTTTGGAAAACTGCATTTGTTTTAAATAGAACTCTTTTGTAACATTAAGAGCCAGATTTACTAACAGCTTGTGCCAGCACCGTCTTTTGGCGTTAAAATAGTACTGTCAGAATTCGCTCAGTGACGAATTAGTGCTGAAAAGGCATGGACACAGTTATTTTTGTGCCTGACCTTATTGAATATGCATTTGTAGGAGTTTCTCTTTCAGACGCAAAATTTATGGGAGGAGAGTATTAAAATGAATCACGCAACGAGATTTACCAACGTTTGCACTCGTCAAATTACTGATATTTGTGCCATTATTTAACACCCAAAAAAAGCACGTCTTAAAGCAGGTGGTAATTTGCGCTGCTCTTGGTAGATTGTGCTGGTCACTGTGGAAATGATCCGACTGCATCTGTATTCTTTAATGTGTGCATTGTCAGTAAATCACACAGAAATTTCCCCTCCTATCCATGCTTTTATGGAATTGCGCTCTAATGCTAATTTGCCCTGTTGGGTAAATCTGGCCCTTTGTTTATTAACATCCTCTATTTTTTTTTTTATTTTTTTTTATTTTTTTTTTTATATTCTCAGTTCTCAAGGCCGGAGATTGTGAGAGACAAACAGAGAGTGAGAGAGACTGACTGACTTTCTCTTATTTCCACAGATTTTGCCGCTCTAAGCTAATCTTGAACGGTCAATAGATTTTGAGTGTGGGAAGAATCGTGTTACACCTTTGTTGGCCAACACCATTCAGCATAAATGTAAATACAGATACAACACCGAAACCTCACATTACATTGTAATTGTATCTTGCTGTGTTCTTATAAGCTCCTTAATTGCCTTATTTCATTCCAAGTGGGTGGAAACAGCTGTTGTTGGATATTGTTGTATTGCATTTTCATATTGTAAACACAGTTCTTTTTAATTTTCCCATTTAGTTTAATTAATGGTAAAGCATCACAGGTGAATCTGACAACAGCTCAATTAATATTTTAATTGCTTTATTATGTTATTGTGGCACATTGTGAAACATCATTTGGGTTCTCAATTAGTTTTAACAAAACACAAAGGTCAGTCTCTTCTGGGGTTTAAATTTATGTACCAGTTTCATTTAATTAGATAAACTAAAGTTTGATTATCCTGTGGTGTTTCTTTGGTAGAGTCACATCTTAATGATCCTTTTTAAGGCAGAGTATGTCTTTGTTCAAGGCCTTTTCATTGTCTTTTTTGGATTTGTTTGGTTATCGTTTCTCAGGGGTAGGATTTATATGTTTGATTAGAGGCATAGTTTCTTTTTGCCAATTTCCAGTTGCTTATTGCCTCTGGATTGTTGCTTCTTTCATTTTCTTTTTCATTTGGGACATTATTTTTGCATGCCTGCCCCTATATGGGAAAAATAAACTTCCTTTTTTCTTACTGCTAAAAATGCAATGAGCATTGATTTTTTTCCCCAAGTGTAATATAAAGCACAAAACACATTTTAAGTGAAAAAAACTGGAACATTTTCAAGTTTCTGATTCCCGTATACCATTTCCAACACAGAAAATACACCACCTAACTCTGCCACAAAGCAATCACATGTAGTCTACTTCACACTGAAACATGATAACATTGATAAATCTCTCTAATACTTCACTTACAGCCTTTGTTTCATGTGAAAAGTCCAGATGAAGAACAGCCCTCGCTTTCATAAATCAATAAACTACACAAATGACTTTCCTACAACACGCTGGGTTGTGTAGAACCTGATATGTCTTTTTTGTAGGAGTAGGACTGTTTCTGGTGAAGCAATTTGTCATTATTTTATAACACATTTTATTAGCATCACTGTGATTTTTTAGAATTTGATTTGACAAAGCAGTCATTTGTACAAAAATGGCTAGATTAAAATATTAATAATTATAAAACAGTGAACTAATATACAAAACGATATTTAAAAAGGCAGTGTGTAGTTTCTAACATCACCAAACAGAACTATAAAACAATCCAACCCAATCTCGTGAGAGAAAAAATAAATAATTTACAAGGTGGTGATTTTGTATGATTTCATAAAATGATTTGTATGGAAACATACAGTTTTTAGGGCCACCACGAAACCTAAACATCAATACGGAGTAAGAAAATTGTACAAAAACGTACAAATACGATAGTATGAATTCATAAGAATGAACTACCATTTCACTAAAATGTAGTATGTGACCATGGACCACAAAACCAGTCTTAAGTAGCACGGGTATATTTATAGCAATAGCCATTATCAAAATTATCGATTTTTCTTTTATGCCAAAAATCATTAGGATATTAATTAAAGATCATGTTGCATGAATATGATTTGTAAATTTCCTACTGTAAATATATCAAAACTTCTTTTTTGATTAGTAATATCTTTAATAAAGTTTAAATAACTTTAAAGGTGATTTTTTTCAGTATTTTGATTTTTTTCACCCTCAGATTCCAGATTTTCAAACAAATATTGTCCTATCCTAACCAACCACACATCAATGGAAAGCTTATTTATTAAGCTTTCAGATGATGTATAAATCTCAATTTCAAAAAATTGACCCTTATGACTGGTGTTGTGGTCCAGGGTCACATATACAGTTACAATTTGCCTTAAAAGTGTGTTAAAACATTCTGTTGTCAAACAGGTTTCCAGAACACCATTTCTCTCTCTCATTGGCCAGTCAACCAGGTAGCCCCACCCCCAAACTCATACCATTGGCTGAGCCAGTTGCTATGCTGGGCTGGTCAGAATCCAAAAAAAAAGCAATATTTTGAAAGCACCACAGAGCCACAGTGTTTACACTTTTGAGTAAAATCAACCGCCACAAAGGCTTACTTTTAGATGCCTACATGCTAAGATAGACTAATAGGAAGTATTTTAATAACAAAAATTACATTCCTCACCTCTACCTTGCTATAGCATTGATTCTGCCTTTCCCAGAGCCATTTCAATCAATAGCACTCACTACTTCCAAAAAAAAACAAAAAAAAAAACGCCTACCTTTTAAAAAAAAAGGCAATACAAATTAAGAAACTGAGTTGGTAGCCATGAGGCACAATAGCAGCTGACAGTAAGAAGCTAACGAGGCAGACAAAGGCAGTTCAGTGAGCTAGACAAAGGCAGAATTGGCACGTTAGAGGCAGTGAGGCTGAATGTAAAGGTATTCGAGAGGAAGAGAGCAAGAAAAGAGGCACTTACACTGCACTGAAAGCTGTATTGAGGCATTAGTCATCCCAACTATATTCTCTGCAATGCAGGTCAGCAAGAAGCTGTTATCATCTCGGCTGACGTTGACCAGAGTTAAGTTGATGGAGTGGACATTCGGTGGATATTGATTAGACTGGAAGAGAGGAGGACACAATAGCTTTTAGAAACACAACCAAGCTTGCAGAGCTTCAACAAATGGTTTATGGTGTAAACCAGCCACTATACTCTAGTAAAAAAAGTAATGTATTTAAAAAAAAAACAACAACAAAAAAATATGTATTTCATACTAAGTAAAGTTCAGATCTATGTACATATTTACTGACATATCACTCGAGACTTACTGATATAAAAATTATAATTAAACTTTATTTGGAGTACTATTTGTGCACAATGCACATTTCTAAATATTAAGCCCAAAATGTGTTTCAATGTCACTATTAATGACGATCTTTGAATAATATCGGTCTTTAAATGCAAGATGTTTAAAGTGTACCTGAAGTATACTTGCAATAGTTCACCATTAGCACAATCAAATATACTTCAGTATATCTTTAGTTCAGCACTACTTCCACACAATTAAAGTGCATTAAGCACAAAATTAGTTTAGCAATTAGTTTAGACTTTTAGTATACTAAAAATACAACTGCAGGGGATTTTTATTTAGCACATAAATATGTAAATGTATTTGTAGAATACCTAGCATGAAATAAATAAATTTTCGTTTTAATATATTTATTTTTCACTAAGGTAAGGCTCAAGTGAGTCATTAAATTGACCTTAAATGCCATATTTAATTTAAAACTGTTAGACGTACAGTCCATTTAAAAAGGTAATACTGTCTATCCAACTGCAGAAAGCACATACTGCTAGTTTATAATTGGTCTAAGCTGGTTTAGTTAGCTTCTCAACTGTTTTTAGCTGGTTTAGACCCATGTTTCCAAAGTTGTTTTGTCTACTAATTTATATATCCCATCTACCTTGACTTGGATCATAAAAAAGGTGCATTAAATGCACATGGATTGCTAGTCAAAACGCTACAAGCAAAAGTCTGCCTTACTTGGTGTGTGTTAATGGAGTGCAGTCCACCAACAGTCCAATCCACTTCCGGTACCGGCACTGCTGACCCATTACAGGTGATTGTGACCCTGTCACCTTCTATCACCGTCAGGTTACTGTGACTTACGCTGATTTCTGGCAAATCTTGGTGGGAAATAGAAAAGCAGTCATGGTACGAAAAACATAAATATGTACAAGTTAATCAAAATAAATGAAATGGCTGAGCTCTATTGACAGCATTTGTGGCAAGAATTTCATTATGTCAATTCGATTCGTCCCTTTACTTTAAAAATACCATTTTAAGGTCATGACATTAAAGCGCCATCTATAATTTTACACAAACAACATCAAAGGAAACAATTTTACCACACTAGGATCATGCTAAAATTGTTTTAGAGCTACAATATTCTTTTAAGGAATGTTTTCCATGAAATTAGAAAAATATACACATTTATTTTCTGTGGTATTCAAAATAGCTACAAATGTGGTTGAAGAATTTTGATTTTAGCCAAAACTGACATTTCTGTCATCATTTACTCATTCATGTCAATCCAAACCTGTATGACATTATGTCTTTCTTCTGCAGAACATGAAAGGCAATATTTTGAAGAATGTCTGTTTTGTCCATACAATGAAAGTCTATGGGGTCCAAAACAACATTGGACCATTTTGCTGGAAAATATCTTTGGTAACACTTTAATATAGGGACCAATTCTCACTATTTACTAGTTGCTTATTAGCATGCATATTATTAACATATTGGCTGTTTATTAGTACTTATAAAGCACATATTCTTCATGACCATATTCTACTTCCCTAATCCTACCCAATAGCAAACCTTAACTACATCTTACTAACTATTAATAAGCAGCAAATTAGGAGTTTATTGAGGCAAAAGTCATAGTTAATGGTTTGTAAAAAGTGATAATTGGACCTTAAAAATAACACAAGAGAAATAAAGTCATACAGGTTTAGAATGACATGAGGGTAAATGATGACAGAATTGTCATTTTTGGGTATACTATCCCTTTATTGAACCCAAGACATTTCTTTTATGGCAACCACAATTTAGAGAAAATGTCCCATACCACAGTGTGAGATGTTCATGAGCTGTAGAGGGATCTTGGAGACTCCATTGTTGCAGAACAGCTGCTGGTTATGGAGTCCGGCTTCGCCTCGCTGCTGCCACAGCTGGATCCAACGGATATTGCAGCTGCAGTTAAACACCACTCTTTCCAGTTTCCTGCCACAACACAATAGAGTTCTTAGTGAGGACACACACACATGCACACAATGCCAAGAAGGTCCATTTAGAAAACCAGCAGAAAACTAGGTGAAAGACACCGTTATCCTACAAAACATCAACTTCTCCAGCACCCATCAGTCAACCAAGGCCTGGAGAGCTACTGGCGTGGTTCCATTTTGCAGCCAGAGTGGGTTCTGTGCCCAGGGCTTTGTGTACGAATGCTTTCTGGACTGCAGCCCTTTCCTGGCCACGTCTGTCCAGCTATTCAGTGTGCCAAATTCACCACTGGTGCCCAGGGCGATCACAGTCCCCACAAATGAAGTCAAACAAAACATGAGCTTCTGGATTAAGGCAAAAACTAAGCTGCAAGATGTGATGTCATGTGGCATAATATTTTGGTGCAGTCTAAAATCAATTCTCGCAAAAAATTAGTAAAAATTGTCAAGTAAATAAACTGGTCAGTTTAAAATGGATAATTTAGTTGGTAACTTGGTAACTCAGTTGGACATGAGTGAACTTGACATAAGTGAATCAAAGGATCAACCTGTCTAATAAAGAGAAAACGTCATGACTAGCACATAGAACAGCATTTACCTCAGTCTTTACAAATCCTACGTTTATCTAAAAACAGTTTAAGCCAAAAATTGTGTCATAGGTACAGTTTTAGAAAGAAACGAATGTGGACTTATCTGGACTTGTGTAGTGACTGGACTTATGTAGTGACGTAAAATGTATTCAGTGTTTACATTTTATTAGTACTTCCTGTAAACTGAACCAATAACATTGCTGCATTGTATAGAGCCATGCATGTAAAAACTATGAAAATGTATGTAAAAATAATGCATTTTTTCCAAAAAAAAAAAACAAAACAAAAAAAACACTGCAGTTTCATGGTCAAGAGAAATATGATTGCCTGCACTGTTTGTCACATTTTCAATTTCATTTGGCAGACGCTTTCATCTGAAGCGACTTAAAGCATTCAAGGTTACGTTTTATTAGTACTTAAAATTTAACCCATAATATTGGCATTGATTGAGCCATGCATTTAAAAACTGTGAAAGAAAAATGCTTAAATACTTAAAAATATATATTATAAATATTTGCCAGTAAATTTTCTTAATACACCCCTCATTAGCAAGAATTTGGACCTTGTGTGCAAGTAAAGCATATTAGGGTTTCTCAAAGGATCTTCGCGATGCTCAGTAACGTATGGAAATATTGTTTCATACATTTAACTGGACAGACGGAAGGGTGTGAGCTCAAACCCACATAAAACTGGCATTGGATAGTACCTCCACCCACAACTACCTCACTTGCCCAATGAAGGGCTTCCTTTCGGAACCATCTGTGTGCCAATGACTCCAACACCTACTCCCAGTGAAGCTATATCGCTGCGAACAACAACTACCTCTAGCCCTCTCAGTATCGCATTTCACGCTCCTTCAAACAACCTTTGAGCACAGCCACCCCCACTCCTGCACCAAAAACAGACATCTTCTACATCAACCTCCTCCAAATGTCTAAATGTCAACTCTGACATATCTCCCCGCGATCATGAAGGCTCCACTGAGAGTTTAGAGGGTCTTCGACTTCCTGGAAATGTTGAGTCGGGGTGCCATTTCCAGTGCTTGAAACTATCCTCTTCCCTGCTTATATCTTCTTCTTTACTGGTGTTAAGGGCCAAGCTGAAGGCATCACCGCATCTATCCAGTATATGTAATGGAGCAATGCTCAAGTAGGATATTACCAAGTTTAGAAGATTTGAGCTAGATCAATTGTTCTCATTTGTTTTTAAACCCAAGGAGCCCCTTTTGTCCAAAACATTATTCAAAGGCCCTCCTTTAAGCTGATATGTAGCTCTAGCACTCCTGTTGAAATAAATACATGAATTATAATTAAAAAAAAAAAAAAAATATATATATA
>JAUZSZ010000150.1:9881664-9893949 GCA_034780575.1 Labeobarbus marequensis
AAGAAAATACTATTTAATTTTTTCTACTTTAGAATTACATGTTTAATTTAATTTGTTAATTGCCCTTTGTTTTTTTGTAATTGTTTGTGAATTTTACTAGCAATTTTACACCAATTTGTTTCATAGTAGTTTTGCATTTTTTAAAATGTACTGAATTTATTTTATTTTATATTATTTTATTTAGTTTTTATTTTAGTTTTAACATTTGTTTGTTAACATTTGTTATTTTTGCAGTTTACTTGAGATTTATTTAAACCAGAGATTATTTAATGTCATTGCATTTAACACAGACATTTACTTATTTTTTAGGTTCAGCCTATTCACATCTTTTATTAAAACATAGATGGAGTATGAGAAAGATATAAAGCACATAAAACACACTTTTGTGCATTTTTGATATTTAATCATAGTTAGCTGTAAAGGTTTAAAACACCATAGTGTATCAAAAACAGAATCTAAAAGTGACTTTGTGGTTATTTTTTTATTGTATTTTAATAAGTGTTATTGTCACACCTAGCAACAAATACATACATACATACATGAATAAAAAATGAAAATGTATTTTGGTTTCTGCTAGTTGTTTTTCACAAATACCACAATTATGTATGTTTTTATATTTATTCCAGTCATTGAACACACAAATTTACTATTTGTTTTAATGTACTTTAACAATAGTAAGACTGCTGGTCAGGCTGGTCTGCTAGCTGGTTTTAGAATAAGTTTGGCCACTTTTAGCTGGTCATCTTTAGGAGACCATCTCACAACACCAAAGACCAGCTAGATCAAGCAGGGAAATAATCTTAACTCAGATAAAACAAGCAGACATTCTTAGGTTTACTGATTTTGTATTTATTTAAATGATTTATTTTTTCTACAACAGGGTAATTTTAAATGTAAAGAAATACTAAAATAAAACCGCGAATGACTTTTATTATGAAAGTTGACTTACAGCTTTTCCAGCCATGCAGTGACGTCATTCGGATTCGCTAAATTGACAGGCCACCTGCAGGGATGCAGCAAGGCTTTAAAGGGACAGGCTTCGGATGAATGGGATGCTTTTGTTACAGCACATGGCGAGAAGAAGACGGGCTGTCATCTCCAGCGAAGCGTCCTCCGAAGCGCATCAGCAAAGCCATGTAAGATATCCTTCATTTCATATCTTTCTGTAACAGAAAAGAGCTTTTTGAGAGATTTCGCAAAGACGATGTCAACCAGAAACAAAGTGGTGAGGATAGAGTTCATGTACGATTTTTAAATGATTTTTCTTTAAACGTCCAACGCCCTGTAGCGATCCGAGTGATGTGTTTGTTAAATTCAGAAATCTTGTTTTTTTTTTAATCGAAATATTAGGAAACTAATGATTCGATTTTGTAGCAAAATGTGTCTAGAATATAAACCACAAAGATTGTGATGTCGAGTCCGAATGCATCTGGTGTCAGCCGCATTTTTTTTTACACAAAAAAATAAAATATGTGTGTTGTAGGGAAAGTTACATCGAGTGTTGATGATCCTGATCAACAGGTGACAAGACCATCAGCACGTCTTCCTGAAGTCACTTAGATGTAATTTGCGGTGGGATTTGCATGCCGAATCTCTGTGTAAAACATGATGGACGTCTATTGTGAAGCCAGCCTATTAATGCACCCCTTCATAAACGACTTGACAGTGTTTTTCAGTTTATTTTTTCTCTATTGAAAGCCTCAAGGTCAGAAACGGCGACATTATTCATTACTGTTAATTCTATTCTATCTCCTATTCAATCAAATTAATCGCTCTCCCCCCAAGTCAATATGCTTTTGCAAAACTTCTATTGATTATAGGAGAGGAGCTCCTTCAAGATCTGTAATTCCCCAGCTGGTGTGTTGAGCGAATGACTACAATTAGATTTGAAGAGCTGTTTATTATAGTTATCCATGGCGAATCCAATATCAGAGCAGTCCTCTACATCCTCATCTTTCTGCCGGTGCTAATCATATAGAGGTGGTCCTGGTGGCCTTCCCTCAACGTTTAGCTCCAATGTATTCCGATGGCAATTTAATGCAATGAAGTGAAGGCTGAACTCCAGCCCTCGGGGGGAATATGTGAATTCACACATCTCCAGGTGGGCTTGTGTGAGGAGTCATTCATATCTCGTTCAGTACGAAGAAGAAAAAAAGGCTTGCCTGAAGGGATAGTTCAGGCAAAAAATTCTAATTCAGCCATTTACTCACCCTCATGTCGTTCCAAACTGAATGTGGAAGACAAAAGATGATGTTAGGCAGCCTCAGTCACCATTTGTTTTCATGGCATCTTGCTCCACTGAATACTGACTAAAGCTGCCTAACATCTGTTTTATTTCATAGAAAAAACAAAAATAGATTTCGAACGACATGACGGCGAGCAATTGATGCTAGAATTTTCATTTTTAGATTTGACCTTTTGAAACACTAAAAACATTGCATCAACTAGGTTAGAGGTAAGAGTTTGTTGTCTATATGCATTTACAAGGGAAAATAATTGGTCAAAAGCTCTATGCTTTGCAAAAGTGCCAGTTTTCCACAAGCGGAATGTAAAAAAGGTGAAAAAAACATCAAGGAGGTGGATGAACTCTTGAAAACATCGACAACAACGTGCTCAATACCCACTCACAAAAAAAATTTGTGAGGAAAAGGGCGCATATAATTAGCTTCCGCCGGATATGCGCTAGGCATCTGTGCTTCAATCAATTTCAGCACCACAGTGCTGGACAGCTCCCAGTGTCACCGCACAGAACAAGGGAGTCAATGGCAATCATTTCCAACAGCACGGGATCAGCCCCCGGGACAATTTAGCGAATGAATGATCTGTTTGGAAGTAGATGCACTAATGTTAAAGCCTCCCTGAGAAAACTGCAGTTTTGACCCACAAGAATTCCTCTTGATAGCTTTTGGTTCCTAAATGTATATTATTGTTGGTGTGTACAGATCAAGGCACTATTTAGTGCACTATTCAGTGCAATAAAATTGTAAAACAAATTTTATTTTCTTACTTTTAACATTTTTGAAGTTGCAGCATGCAGTGGTGAATTTAAAGCACTTTTTGGCAATGAAGAAATGCATCGAGTTGAAATGATTATTTAAATTGGTGGAAACAAAGATGTTGTTGTGCACACAATGGAGAAAAAAAAAGATCAAATAAAGCTTTTTTTCTAGATGAACATAAGATAGACTGAGCTGTAGGCTGGTTAATCTAGTCAGAATTATTTCTTGCGTAGGGCTTAGTGACAAACCTCTGAAGCACTGAACAGATGTTCTGAACCACCTGTTAGATGCTGACGCACTCAAAGTGCATATTGTGAGATCCTTAAATTATTCCACTTTTGTCTCTCGATGATGCACAGATAAATCACACTCGGAGTTGTTCTGTGCAATATTGATAACCACTTTTCATTACAAATATAATAAATAAATGGTATTATCTGTCAGGAAATTAAAATTAGGTATGCTGTATGTAATTATGGTTGGTCAGCCTTGTGGTCCTATCTGATTTTCAGACATACATTATGTGTGTAGGAGAGACCGGGGAGTTGTAAGACCATCAGTTTAGCCAATTAGAAATGAGCTACAGAGGAGAATCTTACACTGACCACCACCCTTCTAAGGTGACAGCTGTAAGTGTCTTTTTTTTTTATTTATTTTTTTTTTTTTCCAGAAAAAAAAGGTTAGAAACATTAGTTTGATACATAGAATCCACTTAAGCTTTTCATCTACATTTCAAAAACTAGAAATATCATGGCTGAGCAGACATGAAGGGTTGCAACAATTTCAGCAATTTTCAACACTTAAACTGGATCCACAAAATGAGAAACATTACATGGACACACTTTACGAGTTGTTTGTCTGCATTTTATGTATTTTTATACATTTGTTTCTAATGTTGTTTGCTTTTTTGAATTAAGATTAATAAAAACATCATACACATTAATGTTTTATGTTAGTGTAACAGTGAACAGTGAAGAAGGCAGCACTCTTCCCTTATAAATATTAACCTTGGCATTACTACAAATAAAAGCAAAGACCATGGTTACTATCATTACACCATGGTAACCACAAATTAACCATGGTTTTGCTACATGGATTTTAACAGTGGTATTTGTAGTAAAATTGTGGTAACCATACAAATGGTTATCAACAAGCCAAAAAAACCCACGGTGACCACTTTTACTTCAATGTGGTAGTAAGGGTTGGCGTTATTTTACACCGTTTGTATACCTCTATAGGCCTAGTAGATTAATTTGAAACATATAAATATTGTAATATTCTATCAAAGTTTTAGACAAGTGGCAAAAAAAAAAAACAGTTACAGACCTGTCAACAAAACGTGTTACACTTCCCGGTCTCGCGTACACAGAAACACAAACTAAAAATCTTTAGTACTCCAATAAAGCTTGATCAAACCGAATTGAACTAGACTCTAAGCCTGTAAACTGACAAACAATCGCAGAAAAGCTTAATGGTAGATAACAAACAGCGAAATTATCGATAATTTCTCGCTGTTTTATTTGCGCGTGGCTGCGCCTCAGAACTCATCGATCACGTGCGGTCGCTGTGGATGCGCGCGAGCAGGCGGAGGTGACAGGTTGTCTGTGAGCGTCGTGATGACACATTTACATGGAAAAACACTTCCAGAAATGGCAGCCCAAATGGTTCGGTGCATGTCGCGGTCTGTACTTCGCAAGCAAGAAAAAAAATGTTCAGAGCAGGTGTTCAAACAAGAGAATATGCGCAATTAATGCAATTAGATGCAGCTTGGTTACCAAAATACTGGAGTAGGTCTGAGTAAAACACAATGTGTTGACTTTTCACATGTAGATAAACTCACTTTGTCACCAGAGACACTAAACGAAACGTTAAATGTGGTCAGTTGTTTTTAGTCAGTGGATCCATTTAAAGTGACAGACAAAATGTAACAAACAAAACATTTTGTTTAAACATGTTTTTGCATTACATGGCTCATACTTGAATTTGTAGCTGACAGATATGCAGATATTATATCCAAGTAGTTTAGAAACATACAATTTATCTCTAATCTGCGTAATTTATGTCCTAAAATGGATTGTAGCATTGGCATTATACATTTATTTTGCTCAGATCCTTATCCTAATTTTATTTTAATTCAAAGTCGTGGCCATATGGCAAACATTTAGTTAAATGGCATACTAATACAGAAAAACACTTGAAAAACAGTGTATTGAAATACGTAAATGTTATATATCAAACTAAATGAGAACCTGAATCAGGTGAAACCTGTTCCGTGATTTAAAATCCTTTTACTTGATCGCAAAATTATTACCAGGGCATTCGGTTTACTTTTAACCTCAAAGTTGTTCTGTGTTTTATTATCAGGAGGATGGTGGTCTTGTACGATAGTGATTTCTAATCAGTTAAACTGACAGTGTTACAGCTCACCCTGTGTTACAGCACTCCCTAATCCAATATCAAATAACAGCTGTGTAAATATATATAAATCCTAAGAGAGCCACTGCTTACTTAGCTCCCCAGCGGTAACAGGTTCCTTCTAGATAGTGTTTGAGTTCACAGCGCTGCGCATTTGAACTGTTTTGGATTTGAACCGAATTGGATTTGAGCTTCAGGGACCTTTCAGGCTCCTCTTGTTTGGTGTTGATATTTCAGAGCGATATTAGACTGCAGGGTAGCCCTGTGTAATATTGTGGAATCTACTGAAGCATCATCAAGACCTCAAGGGCCTTTTAACGCAGCCGTTTTCACGTTTGCCCCTAACTTTGAAGATGGCAATCCGCTTTTCCACATACGCATTTTCCAGAGTAGGTCGGACATCAAAACGTGAGAGAATCTGCGTACAAGCGATGGCCATTTGTGGCTGCGTTTGAAGTGTGAATCAGCCAATGCCAGTGACAGTCTAGCAGTGGGGGACGTGGAGCTGTGGAGCAGCTGTCCGCTGGGGGACCGGAGGCGATGGGAGGGGTCGGGGAGAGGCCGACGAGGAGCGTAAGGCCTTAAACCAAATCTGCTGGTTCATTGTTTGCTACAGAAAGAAAAAATAGTAGCGATTAAATATTATACTTTGTCTAGGGGAAGAACTTCTTTAATATATGAAACTTATCAAATAAATCAGTTACAAAAATTATATATATATATATGTTGTTTTTTTCCCCAAAATTAATCACCAGCAAAACATTCACTGAAGTCAAATATCCTCAAGTTTTCGACCATCTAGTTCAGAATGCAAATGTTTTCCTGTCTCCAAACGGACACTTATTCATGGTCCAATGTGTCATTCGCCTCCACGGAGAGCTAAGCACATGGATCCCAAGGGTATGTAGGCTAAGAAGCTCGGCTTTCCTCTCGGTGAGAGAGAGTCTGTTAGGCCGTGCAATTGAATTACAAAGCAGGAAGTGAGCAGGACTAAGATTGTGCACAGCAGGGTTCGGCCGCAGTGGAGGAGATGGTGCATGTATGCTGTGCAAATCAGAGCAGGTCTCGGGAGAGATATTGCGATTATATCTTTCCGTTCTAGTTTTAATTACAGATAAACGTCGACCACGGAGACTTGAAATGAATGTAGAATGCGAGTCGATATGTGCATTTATCCATTATGTAACCATGACCATTTCTGTGGGTTTTTTCCAGGTTTTCACTAAACAACTGTGAGGAGAAGCGTTGACATCATCTGTTGGTGGTGTGTGAGTATGAATTAGCTAATGCATCCTTAACATTTTCACTGCAAAATAGAGCTCAATATATTGGACGATATTAGTGTGTGTAGATAGATAGATAGATAGATAGATAGATAGATAGATAGATACCAATAATTACTAATTAAATAATAAATTAAATTATTTTATTTTATTTATTTTATATTATTGATTTATTATTGCTTATTTGTATCAGCTGATATTGAGTATTACATTGTGGATGCTCATTTTCCCTATTTTTACATTTAGATTAGCTTTAATGTCATTTAACACAGTTACAGTTTTTAAACACTAATAAAATGAAAACAATATGTATATGTTGTAAATAAATGTATATAGTTATATAAAATGTAACTAAGTCAGTATAAAGGGATATATATATCCCTTAACAGTGACTTTTTTGACATTTTTCTGACATTTTTTTTAAACACTAAGATAAAAACAGTAAACTTTATCTTTTAGAGAAATCTCTAAATGAATATCCCAATTTTATACTTTACATTATAATGTTGTGATGCTTCAATTCACTTGTAGCATTTACAATAAATGAATGTAGTTATGTAAAACCTATTAAAATAATAAAATCATAAATATAAAATAATGAAATTAAATATAAAAATGTACTAAAATGGAATATATGTTAGTATATATATATATATATATATATATGGAAACAGCCAATAAATGGTCAATAATAACATTTTTATATCTATATATTCTATAAATATACATTTTAATATTGACCACTTATCGGTTATTGACTATAACATATAATAATTAAATACAACTTTAAGTTTATCGGTGTCAGCCAAAATGTCATTCTTACTTTTTTATTTGTACTCCAACATAAATCCTTACCTGTGCTGCCTACCTAAGCCCTACCTATTGAAACAATGCATTGAACCCTTTCGTCCTGGTTGCCCTGGTTACGGCCACTTATCAAGGAGAGGTCTTAAAGATCAAACAGGTGTGGTATCCAGTTGCCGCGATCCTCCCGTTGCTATGGACCTTTGTTCGGCGCCGAGCACAGGTGCACGGCGAGTGTACACAAAAACACAACGGAGGGACAAAAACCATTTCGCCTGAGCACTGCGGTGCCATAAACTGCCCAGTGACCTATCTGTGGAATTGGGGTGGGGGCGGAAAGGAAGGGGGTTGCAGAGTAAAGTCAGACTGAAATTCAACATCAGAGGTGGGCCCAGCGAGGTGCCCTGACTGACGGCGAACGCTCGGGTTCACATAGACGTATCTACTGCTCTCCCACTGATCGATCGCTAGCACTTCTCGCCGTCCACCCGCTAGCAGGAGTCGCCACACTTCCCCCACACAATAGCACACGGTCACGTGGCGCATATTGTCATGTTGCTGTTTTTAACACTCGTTCTCAACCATCACTCAATTCGTGGCAGCTGTCTTCACCACTCTCTCCATCCCTTCAGGTTTTAGTACTAGAATCTCTTTTTCGCCATCCAAGTGTTCGATAGCGGCAGGTGGCGTGACACATCCAGGAAATGGTGCTTAAATCTCGCTGAATACAGTCAAAATGTGTTAAATTAAATTTCTACCTATTGATTAACAAGAGACGCGCCTGTTCAGAAACGCACAGCATATTGAATTGACGACGATGACTATAAGAGACAATCAGATTCGATTTGAGCACAACGGCCATGAGGTCATCTGACTTCATTGCGACATTCTGCAGTTTAGAAAATGGCAGAATTGATTTTTGCTGCTATAAAAACAGGCTCGGATGGTTTGCCATTGTGTGTAAAATTGAGGTAATCTGATTGCAGCTGAGGGAAACGTAACTGAATCAGAGGGTTTGCAACATTGTGTCTCTTTAAATAGACCAGACACTTTCCATATACTTTTGGGTGAAGTCTGAATGTGTTTTTATGTAAAAATGGGTTAGAGTTATCACAGACAAACATGAAAACAGCAAATATGCGCACTCTCATGGCTGCCAGTTACCTCAAACTGAAATTTTTCAGCATCCCTCTGACAGGCAGATTGGGGGGTACGGAGCAAATTCACCACCTCCACATCTCTCCAATTTCAGCACTGTAAAATAAAAGGAAAAAACGGTAAAAGGTCGTTTTGACTGGGCTCCTGGGAGAGAGCATGTTCAGGTAATTAAGTGTAGCTTCACTCAGCCCCCTTGTCAAGGCAATTACCGTAAATCATATGCTCTTACCCGCGTTAATTACCGAGAAATCGGTCTGTACACCACTGACTGACAACCACACTCCGGCCTGCACATATTTACAACAATAACAATTATCTGATGTACCGTTACATCTGTAACAGCTGTGGTCAAAACAGATGTTGCTTGTGAAATGTAACCAAAGCTATTTAAATTGGGGAAGAGGCTATGTTATTAATTTAACCAGCGTTTATCATTGTTTTAAATTCAGATCACAGTTGCTTTTGTATTTCATTCTTTATGAAGTATTAATGGCCATAAATGAATTGCAAATGCATATGCTATATATATATATATATGTGTGTGTGTGTGTAAAATGCCGATTTAAAATGAAGAAACATTTAGATATTTTTAAATTTCTCATCAACTTTTCTATTGTAGATTTGTAACTACAAGAACAGTGCTGAGGAACCACAGGCACAGTTTGCCCATCCGCTCAGCAGCTCTCTCAGCCCCACCCAGCAGCATTCAGCAAATCAGTAAGAGATGGATTCAAGCATCTCTGCAGTGTTTCTTCCTCAAAGAGAGAGAGAGAGAGAGAGAGAGGGAGACGGAGCGAGAGAGTGAGTAGGAAGTGGGAAGTCACCTCCGTCACTGTAAGTCACCCACCTAATCAGCTCAGCACCTGGGGAGAGAGAGAGACAGAGGAAAAAGAGTGAGAGAGGTAACAATTTTAAGGGGTGACTGAACAGCCACGTAAAGTGTTCCTGCTATGTTCCCTCAAAGGACGGGTTCACTGGATATGAAGGGAATCAAATTAGGAGAGGTGGCCAGCTGGGTTGGGGGGCCGACGTGACGTGTTATTGCATTAAAGAAATATGTCAGGATGATTTTTGGATGCATAATTGGAGTTAGTGAGCTAACAAGCAAGATAACTAGCTATATGTTTTCTCACACTAATACTTTTTTTGGGGGGAGGGTGGGGGGTTGCCTTCTCTGTTATCAAAAAAAGCTGAAATCACTGCACCCTACCAATTTTTTTTTTTTTACATTTTTCATGTTCTATTAAGAAAACAATTATTTAAATACTTTTTAATAATAATATCAGTTGAATTATATAATATCAATATATCTATGGGAAACTTATTTATATAATTACATAATTTTTTTTTTTTTTTTTTGCTATGTTACAAAACTGACTTTGGTACATTTTTTTTTTTTTTCTTTCTCTGAGGAGCAAGAACAGATTGCTTATTAAATGTTCAGCCTTTTCATGTAAACCTTCAGTATTTGCTTTAAAAATACTGTTTTTGAGTTTTTGTTTTCATAAAATCGAAAACCAATTCATACTTGAACTCTCTGGCGATTTATTAATCGCTTCAGATGGAAAAAGGTGCTTTTGTAGTTACTGGTTGAATGATTGCATTTTTTTTTTTTTTGCAATTAGTCATTATCAGCGTTCCACATCTGCCGTGGAACATTTTCATTTAAACATCTGAATGTGAGTCGAACACGTCTCCGACAAGATTTCTAAGCTAACTGACATCATTATCTGCTGTCTCAACTCCATAATCGGCTGCCCTAATGCATTTTTTAATTGTTTCCTTTCCCAAATATGTGTTCCACACCTGAGTAGAGAAGGAAAAAAGTACCGTCTATTAAATGAACATCTCGTCATCTGCCTGACCAGCTATTTCAGGTCTCTCCATTAGCGAGACGCTACGAATCCATCTGACGTCCAAACTGTCATATCCCCGAGCCTGTAAAGATCCCTATAACATGCTCAACAATCCAAAAAATGGAGACAATTGATTTTCGCTTGCCAAGAATGATCATAATAAAGTTTTACAAGCATGACGAATCCCCAAGGTTATGATCTATGCACATTCTCAAAGGAAAAAAGATTTCTCTCTCTCCATCGAATTATCTTTAGACAAATGGTGGCGACAGTATAATTGGACATTAGTCTTAATTCGCGTGTTACAGGAGCTGAATTGAATGCTCGCTCCTCTTGGCTGGACACCGAGCTCTTTCTCTCTGCACGGCGCATTCGGTTTTTCTAATTGTGCCCGGTGAAAGGCGGCCATCCTAAACTGAAGAGCATAATTTAACTGGCCTTAATAAAGGATTACTATTCAACGTAGAGCCCATTATTTTCCAGCTAGACTCCCGACCGGAGATAAATAGGAACGGTACTCTCACCTTTTTTTCTTTCTCTCACTTGCTCCCACTTCTCTGGAATCTTAAGTAAATGTATAAGTGCGTGCGGAAACGGATTCGGCTACTTAAAGAAAATGAGAGGGGACCGAAGCAAAAAAGGACGCCTCGACTTCATTCAGATGAACTGAGGAGCCTATTATGGCTAATATGTTTTTTTAATGGGAAAAACCATAGTTGATCCGAGCTAATTTCCCTTGTGCGGCTTGGGCTCTGAAAGTAATCCATCACCTCAGTGTGAGTCTCTAAAGAAGCTCTCCTTCAGAGGGCTAAAGAATCGCGCTGTCAGTCTCTGCTCAATGCCATCTCTGACACAATGGCTTCCCGATTGTTGCTTTCTCTTTGTATGTGCTAACCCAAGCAGGGCCTTATACAAAATGAATGGACTGATGTAACCTTAGCTTTGACGGTCCCCTGCCATCCCAAAACACCTGTCAGTCATGCTTTTGTTGTCGCAGGTGAGTTTGACGACGCGCGCCATACATATTTCTGAATCTCGCGGTTCGTGTTACGTCGCGCCGGGCGCTCCATGACCAGGGAGGCTTTTCGGCTGGATTTTGTTGTTGTTTTTGTTGTAGAGCCCTCCGCCCTCTGGACTGAAAGGAAATAGAGTGTTTCTTTCAGAGAGTAGGGGGCACAATCCCGTCGCTCATGTCTTCCGAGGAAGGTAGAACTAAATGCACTCAGCTGTCCTTCTTCAAATGTCACTATCAAAGGTCAAGGGTATGTGTGTGTGTGTGTGTGTGTGTGTGTGCGGAGAGGTTTTTATGTGCAAGCTGTGATGATATGCAAGCTATAAGAAAAGGCCAGCTAGCAGCACCTTTCCTGCCTCACCTTTGCTGTCGCTCTCTCTTCCGTGCATTGATCTGTCATTTAAAACTGATCACTTCATTATCTCCCAAACGGCGGGCGTTACGTGGGAGTCGTGAGCATGCTTAACCGAGTGCTTTCTCATTTATGACCGGCTTTTACACCCAAGGGTAACTGCCTCGGTGGCTAGTGGTAATTCAGGGAACGCAGGATTGATGGGAATGGAGTTTAATGCTTGGAAACACTAACTGTGGGACAAGTTTGGAACAAAATGTTTGGTTTTAAAGGATTTTGGAGCAATAAGATTTGGTGGGCAGGGCTGTGCAGCGCTGGCGCTCAGATTTATATGGTCGCACTAAATAAAATGAAATAAAATTGCATAGAAATAGTAGAGTCGGTAGAGATAGTAGTAGAGAATAGT
>JAUZSZ010000150.1:9909791-9920416 GCA_034780575.1 Labeobarbus marequensis
AAACTTCATTTTTGATTAGTAATATGCATTGCTAAGAACTTCATTTGAACAACTTTAAAGGTGATTTTCTCAGTATTCTGATTTTTTTGCACCCTCAGATTCCAGATTTTTAAATAGTTGTATCTCAGCCAAATATTGTCTGATCCTAACAACCCATACATCAATGGAAAGATTATTTACTCAGCTTCAGCTGATGTAGAAATCTCAATTTAAAAACCCTTATGACTGGTTTCGTGGTCCATGGTCACAAATATGAGATATCACATCAGAATCGGGATAAAAAAAAATAAAAAATCAGAATTGCAAGATATAAACATGCAATTCTAAGAAAAAAAAAACAATTCTGACTTTTTTCTGAATTCTGAGCAAATCTGTTTCATTGTTTCCGCCACGGAATAACAAACAAAAGAGGTCAATTTTGACTTTTTATTTGACCAATTCTGAATATTTTTCCTTGTAATTACAAATTTACATCTTGTAATTTAACTTTTCTTCTCAGAATTGCATCTCACAATTATTGCAGTCAGAATATTTTCTGCGGGGAAAAAAGACAGAATTGCAAGATATATTTGCAATTATTTATTTTTTATTTATTATTTGACTCTCTAACTCTAGCACTCTCTATTCTAATTATTTTTTATCTATCTGTCTTCTTTTTATTTAAAAATACCCACAAACACTAACTGCTTGTTTTTCTTGAAAAACTAACACTAGCTTTCTTTTTTTCCTATTCTATCTACTTGTTTTACTTAAAAAAAAAAAAAAAAAAAACCCTGCATGTACTGCTTTGACCGAGACTTGTCATAGCACTTGCATATTATTGCTCTTCTGTTGCTTTTGATTGCTTCTATTGTCCTCATTTGTCAGTCACTTTGGATAAAAGCATCTGCTAAATGACTAAATGTAAATGTAAATATATAAACTCAGAACTATGAGAAAAATGTCAGAATTGTGAGACAGAAAGTCACCAAAAAAAAAGTTTTCCCGTGGCAGAAACAAGATTCCATACAAATCTGTTTCTTAAAATGATTCATGGCTCAGTCTCAACCCCTGACCATTCTGACTCATCTCAGCACTACAAAAACAACAGAATAATTTAAGAATTTATGGCTGTCTGAAATCATCCGGCAAGCATTAATGTACACTACCTTGTGTAAACCACAAAATCTATTCAAAATCTGATAAATCATAACTCTTCTGCTGTTTAAATACTGTCTAAAAAGCCTGTTAAATGGCCATTGCAGCAAACTAACCTCATATATTGTGACAACATGCCCCAACACGTATTGACTGTGTGTAAACCTATTAAAAAAAACATTCACTGCAGTAAAAGTGTGACATACAGTCTTTCAGAATCAGATACCTTAGTCAAGTATGAATTCAGTAAGAAATAAATACAACCAACCCTGAAAACATGCCTCATTATTGAGAGCCCAGAGAGCGACTAACCTCAAACTCCTCCCCTTTTCCTTCACGCACACGGCGTATGCGCCATGACGTCAGAGATCAGCTGACTGGTTTGTTTTGCTAGGTAGCACGGACGACACGCAACTGAAACACACGACGTTATTTAAACCATTACTGATTAAGATCTGCTCAGAGACAGAAAACGAGAGGAAAACTGTGTCTAACGTAATCCCATTTTAAACATGCCTTCGGAAAAGACATTTAAACAAAGGAGGACATTTGGTAAGTTCATCATCAGAGAATCGCGTTTGTATTTCTGATATATGGATTAATTTCATATCATGCAGTTTCGTTCTTTATATTAGTGGTAACGTTATCGTATACAGAAACAGTACGTTACCTGAAAAATCACAGTGAAGCGTGTAGAAATGTTACACACGCATCTTATTAATATTACAACACGAAACCGGTTGTGTTGTTACTCTACAAACAATCCAGTCAGACTGGGTCTGTGTTCAGACTATACAAACAAACAACCGACATGACATAAACAACATGACGAGTTTCTCTTCTCGACCTTATTTTCTGCTGGATCTGTGTTGCAATGTCTTTGTTTGTTTGTGGGCAGGATTGGGGGATAGGACTCGTGTTTAAGGTTATTTGGAAGGCCTCGAGTAAACAAACAACGATGCTAAATCAATATTCGTAATATTTCAATAGCGGCTGTTCAGATAACATCGACGTTTTCCTAAAAATAGTAACGTTATTCCTCGCTGCGTTCAGTTATAGGCCTGTTTAAAGGCGCAGTGTCGATCTTTTCACAACCACTATTGTTTCCATCCTTTTTTGAGTCTGAAGTGGAAAAATAGCTGATAGCATAGTGAGAGACTTAGCTAGACAGCATATTGGGCTTTGATTGTGTTCACAATGTACATATTTGATCGATATTTCAAGAGATGTATTGAGATAAGTATCGCTTTTTATTCCTCCTCTTTCCTACTACTTGTTTCAGGTTCTTATAAGCAGTTACTATGTGTAAGTAAGTAAGTTGTGGTTTTTTAGCATGTGTTTGGCAGTGTTATTTTTAAGGATTACTGATAAACTATTGTCGTTTGATTTGCATTTGTTATTTTAATTTTAGTTCAATTATGTCAGAATTTATTATGTCTGTATAGGTCTTTTATTAAGTTTTATTTAATGTGAGTTATTTTTATACTTCAACAAACTAAATGAAATGATATATATTGAATTTATAGATGTGTATGTATGTGTGTATATATAATATAATATAATATAATATATACATACATATGTGTGTGTAAGCCATAAGGTAGGAGAGGCCGGGCTGTATCATGAATAAATCACGGCTGAAGGGTGTTGTTAGGCAGACACGAAGCTGCTGAACACACAGGAAGATATTCTGAAGAATCTGGGAAACAGAGCAGTTTTGGGGCACCATAGACTTCCATAGTATTTTCTTTTCCTACTATGGAAGTCAATGGTGCCCCAAAACAGCCTGGTTACAAACTTTCTTCAAAATACCTTCCTTTGTGTTCGGCAGAACAAAGACATTCATACAGGTTTAAAACTACTCGAGGGTGAGTAAATGATGACAGAATTTTCATTTTTGGGTGAACTATCCCTTTAAATCATTAAGAGAAAGTGATGTGGAACAAATGCTTATAAGACAAAAAAACAAACTAATATTCCAAGCAATTTAACCGAGAAGAACAGACACTGGAGCCATTGCTGAGTGTTTTCTTAAAGGGACAGTGGGCCAAAAATTAATGTTTGGTCATGCACCCTCAAACGTAATTTTTACCGACAGAACCTTCTTAGTTTTGATGCCCTTCCTTGTTCGGATGAAACTGAACCACATTACAGAACTAACATGTTTAATGTGAACCTGTTAAACACAATTAAACTTGGTCCTTTGGAGAATTGATCGATACTTGAGACCCAAAGCCATATCCAGCTCAGTAAAATGTCTGTGGTTTAATGCGTCCTGTATTGTGATCTACTGTATCTAATATCCAGTCTTCCTCTTTACAGAGCAGCGGGTGGAAGATGTACGGCTGATCCGGGAACAGCATCCAAGCAAGATCCCAGTAAGCAGATTATATTTGGAGATGAAGATTAAAATTGCTAACCAATTAAAAAAGCATGCACACTTAGTATGCAAGTGTTGTAACGTTTCTATCAGTATATTCCATTTATAATGGAATATTGTCATTAGAATATGGTTATATTTGCCCTGTTTGTTGTAGATGTGGCCTTTTTTTGAGGACGTTATATAGCATTGCCTATTTACCGTCTCATCCATTCATCATCACAATACTCTAGACTCTGAAATGAAATTGTCATCATTTTCTCACCCTCGTGTTGTTTCAAACCTGTATGACGTAAGTGGACCAAACTAAAACATGAGGGTAAGCAAGTTAAATAATGATAGAATTTATTTTTTTGTTGAATTACTTGAACAAAATTAGCTGGTCTTCAGATTAAAGCTGTGATTTAACTGTATAAATCATGCACAGCTGTGTGTATTGAGCATAATAGGTTAATCTTATGGGTAACCTCTAAAGCAGGGGTCACCAAGTTCGGTCCTGGAGGGCCGGTGTCCTGCAGAGCTTAGCTCCAACCCTAATTAAACACACCTGAAGCTGCTAATCAAGGTATGCTTGAAACTTCCAGGCAGGTGTGTTGAGACAAGCTGGAGCTAAACTCTGCGGGACACCGGCCCTCCAGGATCAAGTTTGATGACCCCTGCTCTAAAGGAAGCTTGTCAATAGAGCTAGTAAAACAGTTAGCATATGAATGCCTGCGTTTGCATGTATGCATACAGCCTTTATCAGCCTCTTAAAGACCAGTCACTGGTATTGTAGCCAGGTGTCACCTCTACTGATAATGCCTCAGGGTTACCAGTCTCAATTGTTATTCAAGCTGACCAGGATAAACTGGTCATCTTCACATCTGCTGAATAGACACAAACTACCACCCAGGGCAAACTTTCAGTGGGACTCGCTTGATTTAAGGCTTAAAGTTTTAGAATAATTTAAAACAAAAAATTCAGTGTTTTGAAATGGATGAGTTGGGCCAAAAAAGTGGTGGAAAAAAATAAAGTTTTTAAAAAATGCTTATATTGTTTTAAAATTTGGGGTCAGTTTCTTTGTGAAAGAAATTAAATACTTTTATTCAGTAAGGACGCATTATATTGAGAAAGTAAAAAGACGTTTATAATGTTACAAAAGATTTCCATTTCAAATAAATGTTTTTCTTTTAAACTTATCAAAAAAATCCAAAATAAAGGTCTATCGTGGGTTCCTTTCCACAAAAATATGAAGCAGCACAACCGTTTTCAAGATTAATAAGAAGAAATGTTTCTTGAGCAAATCAGCATATTAGAATAATTTCCGAAGAAGAAAATTCAGCTTTGCATCACAGCAATATATTACATTTCAACAAAGAAAAAAAAAATTAATAATATTACTGTTTTTCTGCATTTTTTGAATCAAATAAATTCAAGCTTGGTGAGTATAAGAGACTTCCACTGACCCCAAACTTTTGAACAGTAGAGCACATACATTTTATTTGGTACAATTTATCTGCTTAAAATTAACATGCATCAATACTAAAGTGTAGCTTGTTGGTTTTGTTTCAGGTCATCATTGAGAGATACAAGGGAGAAAAGCAGCTGCCGATTCTTGACAAAACTAAGTTTTTAGTTCCCGACCACGTAAACATGAGCGAACTTATTAAGATCATCAGGTAACACCAAACAAACATCTTTTACCTCTTGCCTTTTATGATCATTTCCCACTTTCATCATTATTTTGGTTACACTTTATTTTAAGGTGTCCTTGTTACAGTGTAATTATACATTTTAAGTACTGAGTAATATTAATTAACTTCAACCTAGTCCTAGACTAAAATGTAAGTCTGAGCTGTTTCAACTGAAAGAAACTTGCACTGACTGATCTTTAAATATATCAGTGCCTTTGTTTTGTCTCAAGATGCACCCAGCAATGGTTTTTTTTTTTTTTTTTGAAGCACATTTATAAAAATGGCTTAAATGTCCTAATTGAAATATGATCTAATCCTGGCTTAGTCTAAGCCCTGTCTGTGAAACCGGGCCTAAAAGTATTGTTAATGCATGAATTATGGCTTGTAATGCACCTTAATGTGCTGTGCAATGTCACGAATAATTGTAACCACAGTTAATTGAATTCATTGTTAAACTATGTCTTTTAAATAGTGTTATAATTATTTATGAGAAGATCAAGGTGCATTATGAATAGTTGTCATGCATTACACCCTTGAATGAATAACCATTTATAATGCATTATACATAAAGGCTTTAAGTAAAGTGTTACCACAGAATGTAATCCAGTGTGATGGCAACATGTTGTATAATGATTGTTGATTTTGTAGTGAATGGCACTGCGATAGAAACCAATGCAGATATTCAGTGCTCTGGGACTCACAAATAGGATTTGAACAGTTGTGATACACAGTTAATCATGGAGACTGGATTCCAATTGGATATGCACAGAAATGGGATTTGGAGTGAGAGTAAGCACAAAGCAACTGTCAATTGAAATCTGTTTGACTGTCCACTTTGTTCAGCCTAAGATTGAATTGTTTATAACTGATTGGAATCTGTTTTAAATGATGGACTGTGCAGACTGTGTATTGTTTGTGTTGGGATCTGATTTGTGTGTCCTCTGGTGCTTTTTTGTGTGACTGAATATCTGCATTGGTTTCTGTGGCAAATGCTAAAAACAACAATTACAGCAATACAGATGTTGTCTTATGAGATGCCAGCATGTTGTTGTCCTGCTGGCTTGTATTATGTGTTATGAGGCAGTGGCAGAAACTGGAATGCACATCTTTATTCTGTGTCCAGACTCAAAGAGCTGTGTAGACCATTGCTCTGTTCATTTTGTGCTTCAGTAGCACTTTGCAACAACAACACAACCTTGTTTCTGCCAAGATGTTCAGTATGTTTTTGAGAAACTGCATCTGATGAGAATGTAAAAAAACTACACAAAATCTGACCTGAGTGGTGAGACTGAAACGGATTTTCAGAAATGTAATCCAAAGAGTAGTTGTGGTGTTGTTTCTGATTAGTAAGGAGTATGAAGCAGGTATGTCAGGGTGAAACCATAAGAAAAACTTATTTTATGTAATGATAGTTTCCAAGACGAGAATTGAATGTAGTGAAGTAAGAGGAGACATGAAATTATGTGAACACGTATAAAAACTGAAACTTGGAAAATGTCAAAAACATAACAGAATGGTGGAAATGTACAGCAAATAAGGTGAAAGCAGAAAAGATGACCGTGAAAGTATGAATAAAACAATTGCACTTGCTAGTCGGTGAAAAAACAGTTGTTTATAAAGTAGTGACTGTACATGTAGAATGGTTAAATAGTTTATCTATGTATTTGTACTGCTGAACAGAATTAGAGGAGGATCTTTTGAAGTACAAAATGGAAGCATGCAGACAGTAAGTGCACTTTATGAAATGAGTGCTTGTAATGGTGCTACATAGTTTATATGAAGCATCTGTAAGTACTACGTGTGTTTAGATCAGCAGTAAGAGCAGTACTGAGTTAGGATTGGTTAATTGTTTGTGATAGGAGTGCAGTGATTGGTTAATGAAGGGTTAGGATCAGCTGTGCAGCAGGTAGAGTGTGAGTATATATGCACACTGCCCAAAGACAGACTTCCTTTTTTAATTCTACTCTCATTTCCAGGGCTTCTAGGCTACCATATGCCACTGCTGCTTCTCTTTTCTACATGGCACATGCAGCTACAAATACCTTCAATTACGCACACTATTGCCTTTTCCAATTCGCCCTTTAAGTCCAATTCCTCTTATATTTGATGCATTTCACTTCATTGCTTTTGCTACTTTCTGTGAAGCTTATTTGCAGCTCTTCTGATTGTATAAAGTCTTACCAACTGACATCTAATCCTGCCACATTTCTACCATCCACCAGGTCACCTACACAGCTTCATGCAAGATCTACATGCTGCTTTCCTTTATTGGTGACTTCAGAAAGCAATCTTTTGCAGCAGTACACTTTTAGGATGTTGTTTGTGTGACCCAGCCATCTCAGCTCTTGGAGTCTCTACTAATGAACTGACAAATTCAATCAGGTGTGCTTCCTTACCTGCTCTTCAGAAATGATGCTGTGCCTCCAACATCCGGGTTTGCAAACACTGATCTACACAAGCAATGACTGCTGACAAACATTTTTCTTTGTCATTCTCTCTTCAAGCTGACTCCAGACTTGGTTTCCTCTCTGTGTGCTCTTGTTCCTCTCTTGCAAATTGCTTTGGATTAAAGCATGTGCCAAATGCATTGTGTGTTAACTGTCTATCAAAGCTTTTCTGACTCATAAAGTATGCTATAGTGAGAATAGACACAAACAATTCCATTCTAATTAAACACTACAACTAAGAACAAATGCAATGTCATGCACATGCTAATATTTAATGCTGCTCAAAAAAAAAATGACCCACTTCTAATGTCAGGCAATAACGCATTTATAACACATACCTACATAAAAAGATCTAAATATAGTGACCACTAATATCTCCAGTAATGTGTCTTAGTAAGATGACATTGAAATGATCCAAACATATAATGCAATGCTATCCAATGATAAATTGAGAGATGAAGAAATAAAGATGCTTGGGAAGATCATTCCTCCACTGAGGAACAGTGAAAGATCCTGATGATCAGATTTGAGACTAAAACATGATTGATGGAGAATCAAGTAAAGCCGAGCTGCTTCAGTCCAGTAAGTGTTCATCTGGAAATATGACTGGTTTTTCTCAAGTGAGCGTCAGAATAACTGCAGTCAAGATTTGACCGCAGAAAGACACGTGAAGCACCAGCTGAAGCTGGACATTTGTACAATTACACTAAATGAGCTTTTACTGGATAAAAAACTCAGATGACAGAAGACATGGAGTACACTGACAGCAACGTTTTCATCATTTTGAGAACATTTGAATATTAAATATGATTCAGTTGCTTCATGGGGTTAAGCAGGGAAACAGATCACTGTCATAGAATGAAACAACGAGCCAGTTTTGATAAAGAAGACAGCTCCATATGATGTCTGTACCTCATCGCTGCTCCAGCGGTTTGCGAACGAGGGTCTCTGTCTCTTTATGCACACTACCTCCCTCATGTCCTCATAGGACGGGTCCGTCGGCACCAGATCGTGATACGGCAGCTGATATTCCTCCACGATCCCTGCAGCACCGAACAATCAGCTGTTTACTCAACTCAAATCACTACTTTCTCCTCTGAATCTACTTTACACTTCTGCTGGAGAGAACACATTGACCTGACAATTATGGCACACTTCTGATTTCTAGTAAAAAAACAATACAACTTGGAGAACTCTTTTACACTCAAATTGCTAGTGATTTTCACAAATAAAAATAACTAACAAACAGCAAGTAACACATTGTGACATTTTAAAGTAGAAAAATTGTAATAGTATTTTCTCATCAAACTTGCTCCAATAATATTTATGTATAATTTCACTTCACTACTTCCAATTTACATTTTCTGCTTAGTCGTCTAGTTGAATAAAAATCACTTAAAACAAGTGTCTACACACAAAACACTTACAAAATATATCTAGACAATTTTTTCCTTGACATTCATTGTATGAAACTGTATGCCAAAATATCATTCACTCTTTCAGTGTGATACTGTTTAAGATTAATAAAATAAAGATGCTTAAAATGGTCACATTTAAGGCAGTTATCAGATTCATTCACACTACTTAAAAATACTACAATCAAAGCACAAGGAATACACAAACAAATCCTGTTTCTCTGTCAAATTCAATTATACACTGTTACTGACAAGACAACCACTTCTGCTGCAGGGGAATGCATTTAATTAATCAGAGTTAATAACATATAGAAAATAATATATAGGAATGCTTCAGCGATTGAAAATAATTAATACCTACTGTGAACTATAATATTACGCATTGCTTGCATGTGTGTTTGTTGAAGCCATCAACCCAAATTATTTCAACAACACAATTTCTGAAGAAAAACTACATAATTCTGCACAGAAATCACCACCAATCACACAATCAAACACTAATCCCGCCCACACACAGTGCTCATCTATCTATCTTTTATTTTCATTAATTCATTCATATATTTATTTATCTATCTTCAACTCAACATTTGGTTTCATTCATGGTTTGGTTTGGTTCACAGCTTATAACTCTTTAAATCAAGACCTTTTTTTAAAAATAAAAACAAAAACAGATTGGACATTAGGGTCAGCTATTATCATACATCTCCACTTTGATTACATTACATAAAGTGCGATAAAATAAACACATGAAAGTGTCTTTTAAATATTTTCTTTCCACTACTTTGAAACAACACTTCATGAAAAGCCGAAAAAACCCAAAATCTCTACACTGGCCGATGCATGAAACAGTTTTTGCCTGTAGTGTTTCACCTGAAGGAACTGAGTGGATGAGCACTAATGCAGTCTACAAAGACTGTGAGGACTACAGAAAATAGACAGATCAAATCGAGCATTTGAAGACTGTGCTGGACTCACCGCCGGACACACATCTCCTGGCCATCTCCCACAGGATCAGGCCGAAGCTGTACATGTCAGCCATGATGTAGGACTGGAAATGACAGCGGTTCAGGCTCTCATCCAGCACCTCTGGAGGCATGTAGCGTTTGGTACCGACCCGTGTGTTCGGCGGGATGTCCACTTCATTAGTGTCACTGACAGCAAACCAACAGGAGCCAAACATCAGGGACAACAAACACACACACACACACACACACACACACAGGTCAAACCACATATTTAGCTGCTGCCACATTATTCAATATCATATCATGGCTTCGTTTTGTGGTGGGGTCATTCAATATAAAAATATAATATAAACACATTCTACATATACTATAATACTTTTGGAATATTTTCAGTGCATGCATGTACATATATAACTGATAAGAGAGAATTTCTCAAAAATTAACAGTTTAAATCCAAAAGTACAACACACTAATTATTATATATTCAATCAAACAGTTGCATAATTAATCAAAAGGTATTTATATATCTTCAATTTCATACAAAATTCATCACGACATTACAATTGATATGATTGTCCATGATATAAATGAAAAATCCATAAGAAAAC
>JAUZSZ010000150.1:10104988-10117051 GCA_034780575.1 Labeobarbus marequensis
ATGCATGAGCTGGTGGCAGCTGTCTCCGGTCTATCAGGTTTATCCACGATCATTCAAAGATTCAAATGCTGACGGTGTTGGAGATCTCAAAGGTAATTTTTGATCCTTAAGGTAAAACACTACAGGTTAATAGGGTAAAAAAAATGAAATGTGACATTATTACAGTGTTATTTTGGTATTAAAGTTTTCATTTAATTGCGCTTTTTAAAAAAAAAGTTTTTAAATTTTTTGCTTTTTATTAGGTTTTTTTTAATTTCTGTTTTAGTCATTTTTAGTACTCGTTTCAGTTATTTACCAAGGCAACATTAACATAAGATGAAAATGAGTAATATTGAATTTCAGTGCTATTTCAGTTACCAAACAAAAAAATTATAATTGTTTTTAAGTTTAATAATTTAATTATTGCAATATTCTTATTTACTTATGTATATATGTATATAAAATATATTTTTAATGCATATATAAAATGCATATGCATTTTATATATGTATACATGTGTGTATATATTTCATTAAATATATATTATATATATATATATATATATGCATTTATAACACATTTTAATATGCGTGTACATTAATTTCAATTAATTAAATATCCTTTCCTTGATGCATATCTCAAAATACAATATATATTTGGGAATAGCCATTATTTTGTCCATGTTTACATAAATTATATAATTAAATTATTCTGTAAAACTTATGCAATATAATTGAGAGATGTGAAGCTCTGTCTGGTTTGGATCATGTATTTTTAGTGTCATTTTGAGAACTCCTAATGTACTTACACACATCCTAGTGCGCATAATGTGCTCATTTTTCAACAATCTGGGAACTTTTAAATAATTCAGAGACGTTATGTAAGAAAATTGGCATAAAACAGAAAACAAAACAAAGTACAGGGAAAAGTTAGTAGTAGTGCATCAAGCTGCCTTGAAAAACAATTCTCTTTTCAGTAGCCGAGAGTTCCCTCCAGCTGTAGCGTTATTTGAGAAGTGAGTGTATTGATGGCTTGGACAGACACACAAAAGCCATGTTTTTCCTTCATAATGGTTCTGTATTGCAGCATATTCTGTTTCAAGCAAGAGGAGGACTCGGAGGTTGTTTAATTGCTCTTATGTAATGGGCACATGCCATAAAGTACATAAAACTGATTTTACAGCTGTACATTACAGGATGATTAGTATTTTACTTTGAAACATGTCCACAAAAAGCAAACACTGTGGATAAGACAAAACACCAGCTTATCTTCTACAAGACATGTATAATAACTTATATTTATTATGTTCACATTTAGATATTAAAAGATTGAAATCATTATAAAGGTTAGTTTGATCAAGATAAATGAATTGTATTGCTGAATGCCGTATACAGATCAAAGGTGCGAACTTTATAGATAGCAGTTTTATAATTCACTGTTTGGCTTCAGGAATTGAGGAGAAACTGAGTCATTTCGAGTACCTGAACATTAAAGCAGTCTGGATCAGCCCTTTCTACAAGTCTCCTATGAGAGACTTTGGATATGATGTGGAGGACTTCAGGCAGATCGATCCCATCTTCGGAACCATGGAAGACTTTGACAACCTCCTGGCAAGCATGCATGACAAAGGTGGACATGCTATATAAGAAATATTTCACTTACTGTAACATTATCACCAACCGGCAACATGTAACACATTGAGAAACCTGTACTGTGATCACTTTTGCAGTGTTTTTGATTGTATGAATTTTAGCATATTATGAGCTTCATGAGTAACGTGAGGGGTAATAATTAACAGTTTTAGTAAACTTACAATGTTATAACACTATTATTACATTGTCATATCACTATAAAATGCTATGTTTGATAACAGCATCGTTTTTGGCCCAGGTCTAAAGTTGATCATGGACTACATCCCAAACCACACTAGCGACAAACACATCTGGTTCCAACTTAGCCGTAATGGTGCAGAGCCCTATAAAGACTACTACATCTGGGTTAACTGCACACGAGACAAACCTCCAAACAACTGGGTATGATTGTCCAAATCAGCAAATAGTGACAGCTGCCGTGTTTGGATCTTAAATTTTATGGCTCGACAATCAGTGCTATCTAGAATGCTCGACTGTTATATTCCATTCCATACTATTACACCTCATTTTATGTTTATTTGTTACTATTGAGATGGAATGAAACTTGTTATAAACCTCAGTGGTTGACTATAGTGTCACACTGTTTGATTTGCCAGGTGAGTGTCTTCGGGAATTCCACCTGGGAGTATGATGAGGTGCGACAACAGTGCTATTTCCATCAGTTCCTCAAGGAACAGCCAGACCTGAACTACCATAACCCTCGAGTCATAGAGGAGATGACGGTAAGCTTGCAGACAACGGCTTGACTGTGAATATTATGCAGAATTTTACACCGGGTGCGATGAGACAAAGCAACAATCAGTACAAGCTTGCTTGACTAGATGTGATTGTGTCATGTTTTTTTGTTTTGTTTTTGAGGCCAATTAAATGTTTGAGCTTGAGCTTAATTACAAAAATATTTCCCATGACTATTTAGGATTTCCTTTTCCAGCCTAATTTAAAATTCTCTCGTATTTCCAGCACTTTCATGACTGTGGGAATAAAAGTGAAGAAATAAATAGCTATGGTAAAGTGCATAGTTAAGATGTATAATTATCCACATTCATTTGAAATTGAAATCCATTGAAACTGTTTATTTAGTTTTTTTTGGGGGTGGATATATATAATGAATGTGATTTTTGGAATGAATGTTTGAATGTTGCTTTGGGAATGTGAGAATGAGAGAGTATTAAGAAAATGTACGACTATGTCTGAATGAATTCTTTATGTAAGGGGGCTTTAGACCACCTAAGCTTGCAGCTACCACCTATTTAAACACTACAAAGAGCTTTGAACAGAGTTTCTTGGCTGGTTAAAGTGTCTTATTCTGGCGCTGGTAATAGAGTAGCCTCGTTGAAACTACCAAGTTGTGCGTTTACAGAAAGAAACAGACTGTTTTGTATTTCATTTACACAGGATGAGTAAAATAGCATGCATACATTTTAGAAAAAGTGAATTGTGTTCAGCATTATGTCAGGACCTCACATTTTTCAGTAATGTGGAGGAGGAATATTAGCTTGCCTTCAAGCTCTTTAACAAAAAGGCTCTTTATGCAGATCCACCATACCATATCATGTTTCACTACAAACCTGGACCCTCTTTGATCTTTGTTCCATATCTGTCTAATAGGACATAATCCATTTCTGGCTGAAGAAGGGGGTGGATGGGTTCCGCATGGACGCTGTGAAACACATGCTTGAGGCCACACATTTGAGAAATGAACCCCAGGTCGACCCTGACCAAGATCCAGTAAGCCCAACTATGACCTATTCTGTATAACCATATGAAAATGCACACATTCAGTGTAGACACTTATTTGTTCAAGCAGTTCATCTGCTAGAGTCAAAAATGTTCTTCAAATTCATTCAGAGGGAGTCATATTACTGTTCTTTGTTCTCACAATGTCATATAAGGATTAGTAGTGCATACTTCTCTGGATTTACAGGCAAGTCATTTCCATTATCCTAATACCAGACGATTTCAAAGCCATTGAAGGTTTAGGGAAGGCCGCTGAATGACTCAATGGTCCTGGTCTGTCTTTCTGGTCTTCATGGACTTGTTAGAATTAACTTGGGGGAATGTTCCGGCTTCAGAACAAGTTAAAATTTATCATCCGTGACATGTTGATTACCATAGGAAATAATTTTCATTCATCACATCTCATCGGTTTGTGAGAACACATGAAAATTGCATTTAATGTTCTTACAATGGAAGTCTATGGGGCAAGACATTTTAGGCTTAAAAGCAGAAATGTGTTTCTGTAAAATCATTAAAAATTTCTTAGAAAAATATCAGTTTTTTCAGCAGTACATGTTATCCCGGCTCTTTAATTGTTTGTTTAGTGGAATGACTGCTGGACTAGGTAGATGGAAATCTGGTGATGCTTTACCCGCATATAATACCTGTTTGAATTTTTCCATTATTTCTTTTCCTTTTTTATTCAGCAGACAAAGATTTTATTCATTTATTTTCTAAATGTACAATACCTTTCCTTACTTCCACTGAAAGTACATGACACAATTTTTCTTGTTGTTGCTGAGGAACGGGTTAAAATACACTAGTGTTCACGTCTCTTAGGCTCACCAAGGCTGCATTTATTTAATCAAAAATATAGTAAAAAAGTAATATTGTGAAATTACATTACAATTCTAAATAACTGTTTTCTATTTTATTATATTGTGAAAGGTAATTTATTCATGTGATGGCAAAACTGAACTTTCAGCATCATTACTCCAGTCTTCAGTGTCACATGATCCTTCAGAAATCATTCTGATATGCTGATTTACTGCTCAATAAACCTTTTTTAATTGTTAATATTATTATCAATATTTAAAACAGATGAGTACTTTTTTTAGGATTCTTTGATAAATAGAAAGGTCCAAATATCAGCTTTTATAACATTATACACTATACCATTCAAAGGCTGAGAATCAGTATAATTTGATATTAAAACTGGGGGTAACACATCCCCTGCGTGATCTACACCCATGCACATAGGCCTACACTATAATTTAAAAAAAAAAAAAAGTAATCATTACAAAGGTGCCATTCTATGTCTAAGCTGATACACCGACAAACACACACACACACACACAAGTACACGTATATATGTGTATGTATCAGTATATCAGTATGGCATCTTTGTAATGAATTTTTAACAACATGTTACATTCAACCAGAAGTTTTGTGTTTGCTTGTAGATCTAGGAAACTCAGTAGAGGTGGGCGCTTGCTTATCAAACCTCAGATCTGAGGTTCTATAACATTACGCTGGGAAAATATTTCAAGTGAGAAGCAAACTCTAATTCACTCAGATTTCTCCCCCAAAAAAACAAACAAAAAAAACTCATCACCAAAGCCTGCAGATCAATTTCATATCAGAAATCATGAGACGATTTTGTATTCCAGTGTTCGGAATGGTCCTGCTGATGGCCTAGACTTCTGAGACTCAAAGTAGGTTCTCTTGTAGTCTAAATTAGTCATTTAAGACAAGGTCACAGTTGTTCTGCAACAAAATCACTTGTATTTAGTATTGAAATCTGTTGTTGTTTGTTTAACCAACAGCTCAAGCTGCTCCAGTCTCTGAAAGGTGTTATTTCAGATTCACTGACTTATAAATTCCACACAACAATATATTTTTAACATGTTATGTCACAAAAATATAAACAAATATTGAATGTGAACTTTTTCCCTCCGGGTTTCAACATCTATAGGCAAATTTTTTGTGCGACTAGACAGTGCTCAGAGAAACAGAGAAACGTGAGCTTTATCAGTGAAAATGCAGAATTTGTATCCAAAATAATGTTTAATGTTCAGAACCATTTCTTTTCTAACTAGTTTCGTTTTTATGTCCAAAATATATCCTGGCAAACAGATGAAGAAAACCCTAAAAACACCCGAACAACCATCCTGCCAAAGAAAAACAGACCCTACCCCAAAAGCTATACGTACCTAGACTATATGGAATGCAGATATCCGTAAGCTCTGCTCTCCAAATATGGTTCTAGATCAGAAAATGGTTCATTACAAATGTGAAGTGCTACAAAGAACCACAAGAACCTTCAAATACTGTTCAACTGCTTTCTGAAGGAGCAGAGCTGTTGTTTTTGTTATATTTATCAAGTATGGCTGTATGCTAATGTTTTTAGTACTAACACAAAATAAAATACACATTTAAAACCTCAAAAACCGTGTTGGACCACTGATAAGAAAACATGATAACATGAGCAGTATCAGCATAACATCTCATGTTTAATATTATACAGTTAGGCAGAGAGAATAACAGTTGAAGATAAAACATGAAGAAATACAATCGGAAATTGAAAATCGTTTACATGTACAAAAAATAATAAGAAAACAAACATGTCTAGAGCCATGTTCAGGTCTACTGTTAAAAAAGAAAGTGGTTAAAGAAAAGTTTTTTCTTTTTCCCAGAATACTGTTCTACTAAAATCTTAAACTAAACACGTAGAGCGTCTGTGTGGATTAGCGATCCACGACAGGAAGAACAGCGTGTTTTTGAACTTGCATAATGACAAACCTGCAAAATATATAATAGTGTGTGATCACATGAGGCATACGGGGACTCTTTATTGCCCTTTGCATTGAGAGTTTTGTGCACGTTGCTGTCTATACGCTGTTTGGCATGTGTTAGACCTGGAGCCTGCGTGTTAGAAATCTAAACTATCCAACAGAAACAAAAGAGCTCTTCCATTCTCATTTCCATTTGGAATGTAAAGCAAGTTTATTATAAAGGGTAATCTGGGTAAGTATGGCTAAAATAGATACTGAACTCACTCAGGTTAAAAGTGACCATCAAGCCCTGATCTAGGACCAGCCCCAACAACTAAAAATCCAAGTCCCAACTACTAAAACGAAACAAACTGGTCTCAGATCAGTTTAGGAATAGATCGAGGGACATCTGACATAACCGGTTCACAATAACAAAGAAAATAAAACATGAGCAGAAACAGTCTGCAATTTTAAGGCAGAATGTTCGAGTAACATCCTATAATATTACTGTAATTATTTTATATCCATCCATGTCAAAAAATGACTATTGTTATTAATGTTGACAATCATGCCATTTTGTATTACACCATCTATGGTAGGGACACAATTATCTAGGTACACAGCCAGCAAACGGGTTTAAAAACATGGAAAACTGTTATCGTCATAATTTAGCTGTGCAATATAGTTAAAACAAGTCTTTAAATGTTTATGACCCCAAAGAAACACACTAGCAGAAATCAAAAACCATAGACCTTCTATCCATAGTGTTGCTTTTCAACATGCTTAGCTCTGTATAAACTCGTTGCAACTGCTTCCGTCCGTCTGTCTCATTCTCTATCACACCCCTACAAACCTACCACGAGACCTTCTTATCACCGAGATGTGCGAATGTGTGAGTTGATAATGTCTGTCTGTTCTGTCAGAAATGATCACAAACTTGAAGTATTGTTTGTAATAACCAGAATTTTAATTTTCAAAGGAATGTTGGTTGGTATTCTCATTCTAATCGAAAGGTTGTAAACATACTGGGCATGTGGTGTAATATTGTAGTCAACCAGAAGAGGGAGATAAAGTTGTGTGTGGATGGGACTATAAAAATGCCCTGTATTTTCATAGCTTTCATTCATGCAATCAGTGTGCAGTAAACTGTACCATAGCACTCCTGCGTGTGTTTCTTATGGGGTCATAGAACATGAAACCTGAAACTCCTTGCATCTGTTTTGATGCTGTAATAAGGAAAGGAGCTTCATGATGTCTTTAAAAGATTTTTCCTTTTTTCTTGATCTTTTCCATTGTCCTGAAAAACACAAAAAGACAAAAACACTGGTGAAGAAATAGTACATTGTTATAGTTGATGAAATGTAGTTATTAATATTTTTCCATTACTGGTACTTAATGTATTTTTTTTAACATTAATACTTTTTTCTTTTCTTTTTCCTTTTTATGCTGCCACTCTTATGTTTACTGATGTTTTGCGACAATATACAATACCTTTAAATATTTTAATCAAAAGTGACAGAAAAGACATTTATAATGTCACAAAAATATATATTTTAAATATTTGCTGTTCTTTTGAACTGTCTATCAAAAATCCTGAAAAAAAACAAACAAACAAAAAAACACACAGACCACAAACTTTTGAATGGTAGTCCATGTTTAACAAAAACTGAAAAATGATAACTGAAATTAAGTTTAGAAAGATATAAACCATAATATGTAGAAAATCATGAATATCTCTTAGGGAATTTATTAAATCATACCTGTTATTAAAATAATTAAAATATTCATTAAATGTAAAAATTAATACACTAAAAGAACTATATCCATTTTGTATTACATTTTTTAAAAATGCTAAAACTTTATTTCAGGTTCAAATTTGATTCTGAATCCAGATTTTCAATGTGATCCAGATTTTTGGATGTAAGAGACAAATGGGAGAGTCAGACTGCTGAAATCTACTGCATGAGTGCGATTCTGTATTTATTAAACTAAAAAAAAAATTACTGCATAATTTAGGGACTGAATAATACAGAGAGCTACAGAAAGACTATTTTAAGAGAAAGACACTGAGGGATTGAGATGAAAGAATGAAAGAGCAGCAAGAGTCTCACTTTGATGCATCAAGTTTCTGCTGCTCCAGGATGCGTTGCTGGGCTTCCCAGTTGGCTTTTTCCTCCTCAAACTGGCGCCTCTTCTCCTCAAGCTCTTTATACTGAGCTTCTAGATTCTTCTTCATCTGTTCGTGACGCCGCTCCAACTGCATCAAAGATGGCCAAGGAGTTTTGTGATATTAGCCAATGACAAAGTGCAATGGGAAAAAAAATGCTTGTTAATCGGAACTAGAAGCCAAACACAAGCATCCTCACACACCTCTGCTTCAGAGTCCTTCAGTTTTTGCTTCTTTTCTTTGACCTTCATTTCAAAGACCTGCTCCATCTCTGTCTCCATTTTCTTCATCTTCATCACATGCTCCCTCCTCTCCTCCTCCATCTGGGCCAGGGGACTCCTACAAAGAGAGACATCACAACAATTGTAACAAGAGGTGGAGAAATTTACCATTACATAACTTATCCTCTGCAGTGAATGGGTGCCGTCAGAATCCAAACAGCTAATAAAAACATCACAATAATCCACAATCACTGCATAAAGCAATATTATGAGCATATTTTAGCTGGAAACATCAGTTTAAGGTTAAAATTGACTATGATGGATTTGTTTCTTACAAACATGGAGCTTTTGATTCGTAAGATGTTAACTGATTGATTTCACCTGTGGATTATTGTGATGTTTTTATGAAGTCTCATTCTGACGGCACCCATTCATTGCAGAGAGGTAAATATATCCAAACCTGTTCAGTTGAAGAAACAAACTCATCGACATCTTGGATGGCCTTAGGGTGAGTACATTTTAAGGAAATGTTCATTTTTGGGTGAATGATTCCTTGAAGACTAGACTTTAAGAATTTTTAACCACTAGGCTACAAATTTTGCAGGTTTGATCCCAGGAAAAGGTGATTCAGGATCTCAATAACATACTCAACATTTAACTAATAACACTTACTTTGTGAGCTGGCCCTTGTTCTTGGTGGTGTCGACCCCGTTGCAGGTGACGGCTGCTAGTTTCTTACTCCGGTAGTTTTCATAGTGAACATTATTGGTCACATCCTTCAGGTCCTGCATGTGAGTCCTGCAACGGATTGTTTGATGACAGGTTAAACTTTGATTAAAACTCCAATTCAGTATTTCACTTTCAGTGACTTGATGCTGGAAACTTGTCAGGCCATGCCTGGATAGAACACAGTGTTAATTCACAGTTTTCTCATGTAACAAATCACGTTGATTCTAACCTGATGAGCATATTCCTCAGGACCGTGAAGTCACAGTGCTCACCGTTCTCCACTGTAATAGGAAGAAATAGATGTTTTAGCTCAATAATATCACACTGACTTTCAAACCCTTTATTAAACCCTAACATTAAATTTTTCAGCTTTCATTTAAAAATGTCAAAATACAATCTTTAAAGCAATTAAACAAGAAAAAAGTAGGCACTACTTGCATATTTATGTGCAGGACTACAACATATAATGCTGTAAAACTGTTAATTATAACAATAAAAGTTGACATGAAAAATGCATTATTTTTGTGGATGTATATAGTTATGATAGACACTTAATATGAGATTGAACCTCTATTTTAATAAAATATGCAGTCAAAAACAAATTTTAATAGGGATGCATGATATATCAATACCATATCAGTTTTTTTAATTTACCAGTATCGGTCAATATTAGAAATGCTATTTTGCATGCTCATTTTCCTCTATTTTTACATTTAGATAACTTTTGCATTCATAGTAAATCTGAAAAGTCATATCGTAAAAGATAAGGTTGATCCTTAATTTAAATGAAGAACTTTATTTTAGCTTTTAGTATTTATTCTTAATTTATTTTAACAAAATAGTACTGAACATTTATCTATTATCGGTCGTAATGTGATTTCCAATACTGTACAGTATTCTTAATTTAATTAGACTAAACAGTGCAAAATTATCCTAATAGCTATTTATCAATTAGCAGCCATAACATGAAAATAATTAATGGGCTTATATCAGAGAGAATTTTAATATCAGTGCATCCCTAATAAAAAAAAATGAAAAAATTAAAAACAAACATAATACAGTGACAAATTATACATTTATAAGCAAACAGGATCAGACACTGAGGTTGTTGACAGAACAAAATTAACCATGTAACAATAAAACAATATCAGACAAACGAAAAATCAAAAGACACAGGTCAGGTGGTTGTTCATTAAATGAAAAACACAATTTAGTAATTAAACATGTCAAAAAGTTAAACAGTCACAACAATTAACAGCAGGTTAGCAGTTCAGACCGCTGTTATGTGATCATACACACAGGTATGTATGATCAAACATCGTTGTCATCACATGGTATTCTGGAAGAGGACCAGAGACACTGTTTTCTGAAAGATGGTTAAAGGATGAAATGTTTTCTGCAAGTCTAACCTGCACCGTTACAGCAGTTATAGAGCCCTACGATGCTTTACCAAGCGAGCATCTTACCTATAAGGAGAACTCATGCTGATTGACCGCCCCACGTGTCAATCATCTTCTACAACCACCTACCTGTGAGAGAGCAGTTGGAGGGGCGGGACTAAAGTCTCTCCTGAGGGAACACCCACTCAACCTGTGATTCATGGGCTACTACGACTTAAAATGGTGTATGTTGTAGGAAGGGTTACATGGCATAGCGATGACAAGCAGAGAGACCAGCCAAATGGAGCTAGGAGGAGGGGCAGGGGGTGGAGTCATATGTCTAAAGGCATCATGGGATTTCTAGTTTCTTTTTTGATGGGACAGCAAACTCCTGATGCTGACAGGTATAGATGGTGCCTCAAAACGGCATCCCTTATATTGGGTCGTGTGTTAAGACAGTGTTGATCAGAGGTTAGAATGGAAACATTAGCACTCAGTCAACCCCGCATCAGAGTTCTGAGGCAAAAATGCTTAAAATTATGATGTCAATGTACTATAATATAAACCTATGTATGTAAAGGAAAAAGAAAGAAAGAAATGTTTTGACCACAGGGGTACATTTTGTCTCCCATAACGTACTTAAATCCAAATGGGGGTTGGAAATAAGTAATGGGAGGCATGCATGTCTGGATGCAAGGTTTTGTTTAAACATATGAGTAGGGCTGGTTGATATATCAAATATTTATGATGTATTTGCAATGATTTTGTTGGCAAAATCAAATTAAGCAACATCATAAATATTAAGGCAATTTTTTAACTTGTGGTTATTAGTCTAGCTCTGTGTTCCCTCCTTATCTATGAGTTGCAAAATATCTGCAGGTAAATATTGCTGCTTATTAACACTGCCACAGTAGTAAATATAATCATCATGGAAATATATATATTTTTTCTTGTGGTCATTTAGAGAAAAACTTGTACATTTTTTTTGGGGGGAAATAGTTTTATAAAATCTATATTTCTAAACTAAAAGCTATATGATTATATTTCGAAACTTTTTCAGTTGTTTTTATTATACATTTTTTTTATTATATGAAGTAATTTGTAATTACACTCACACATTTTATAAACATTACAAATTACATTATGTAAAGATATGCAATAAAACAATTTGTGTCCTTGAAAAAATGAAATGTGATATAAAATGATATACAGTCATGGCCAAAAATATCGGCACCCTTGGTAAATATGATCAAAGGCGGCTGTGAAAATTTATCTGCATTGTTAATCCTTTTGATCTTTTATTTAAAAAAAAAAAAAAAAAAAAATCTAACCTTTCATTGGATAAGAAATTAAAATCGGGGGGAAATATTCAGCACTGCAGGACTGCTTCCAGGACACAGACTGGAACATGTTTAAAGAGGCGGCCACCTACAACAACCACACAGA